>JANHAO010017699.1:0-13875 GCA_026873985.1 Saraca asoca
CCCTACGTCTACTTTTTCTTCGTATTATCAATTTTTAGATTACACTAAAAAAAATATATCCTCTCCTCTCTTATCATGCCTTCCTTATTTATAATGAGGGAGGAGGTTACAAATGTAATTCTATCTGATCGGCAAAATGGTCACTTTCGCCATCTGTAGTATTTAATGCTGGCCGTCAATGGAATTAATATTGGACAAATCATTGTCAGTTTACCGGGGAGCTGATGTGTATTGTTTGGGACCTGAGCTGTCAACTTTCTTGTCGTGTGTCAGATGGCTAGCTGGACTCGAGATTGTCTTCTGGAAGCAGTGGGTCGTGGTCCCGTGGATGCTACCCTTGCTCTTGTGGAGTCGTTCCTCGACTTCAGCTACTGCGGTGATAGCTTTTCATTTCCTCGCGTCAGAACTACTTCTTCAGGCCAGCGATCGTGATGTTCTTCCAGTTGGAACTGGATTTTCCCCCGATTCCCATTTGGGTTACTCGTGCGGGCGCTATCCTGCGTGTTTTAATAACACCTACAACAAACATTTTTTGAGAAGAATATAAAAGAAGAGAAATTCTTTTATTCAATTTTAACTCAATACACAAAGAAATATTATATTCTATCTAACTCAAAAGCTTATGAATTTATTTCTTTCTCACCTTTTGATTACCTTGCAAAAAAATAAAACAAACTATATTTAAAAATAAAATAAAATTAATTAGATAAGAATAAAATTTTTAACTTCATATCAATAAATTGATATTATCTTCATCAAGAGATTATGCTCAATAATCTTCACAAATTCATCGAGACACCAGCCGGAAGATGCATACTTTTTTGGGAGTACAATGATTGAAATCGTTACTTTGACAAGAGCCATAGAATTCTCTTCCCCTCTTTTAGCTCGTCATCATCTGTGAAAGTACGGAGCCCTTTTTGGCGTAAAGCATTATCGAGATGTCTTGTGAAACGGTTGTGAAACTCAAAAAGATAGTAATTCTGTTGATGCTGGAATTAATGGCTGCACTTTACGTAGGATCCAGGTTCACACTCTTGTGATTTTTAAATGGTAGATAAAATGTTAAAATATTTTAAGAGATGCTATGTCTTTATCATTGACTAAATGTTCATATCTCTGTCTTTATCACTGACTCAAGATATGTGTTGACTGTCAATTTTGGTAATTGGTCAACTAAGGATTCTGGAACACAAACTGCTATATAAGATATAGAGATATGGAGTGACAATAAGAGCAAGAATGAACATGCAGGATTTTGTCATGATTCGGCTAAGGTCAATATGGCCCCTACATCCACAATGATTATATTTGCTTTCTGAGATTGTTTCTCTACTTAGTTTTTACAGAGTTACAATACTTGTAATTCTATCTCTATTTCAGCAGGATTTTTGCATGTATTTTTCCTATATCTCTGTTGCAATGGACTTCTCTCCTATTTATAGGAGTCAGGAAGGTTACAAGTTATAATTTATCATTGTAAAACTATGATTACATCTGCATTAGGCAATAAATTCTAGGCATCAAGTGATAAATGCGGGGCAAATTATTGTTGGACTTTGGAAGCAGATTTGCAAGTTGGAGGAGTGTTCAGACTATCTATCAAACATTAGTTGTTTCCAATTGCATCAGGGGGGAGTTCGCTGTGGACTTGGTCTGCTTAAGGCTTTGAGCTCGCGTCGCATAATCTGTCATTCAGCTTGAACGACCTCATTCCAGATTGGGCCGCATCTGTGTCCTAATTTGGTCCATTGGGCTTTCACTGGCTCTAACCATAAAATACCCATAACATTAGCCCCCTAACTCTCAGTTTGCTCTGCGAGCTGGGAGTTACTTCTCATAGGCAAAATTCCTTTGCTCACGACCTGCGGTGTCACCAAGTTCTTCATCTACCATGTCACTCAGCCATAGTCTTTGTTCGTAACCTACTATATGGTCATGTCAAGTTTCAGTCTTTCATTTCATCTGTACTTGGCCATATTTCTTTGCTATGCATGTTTTACAATTGTCGACATAGTGGCCTTGTTTTTCTCGTGGACCGTCAGATTAAGGACAACTGGACATTTTTTGGATTCTCTAGAAAGGTCGAATCAGTATATATAAAGTGTAAAAAATTTCTCTTCTATAATAAAACAACCTGATGGGTCTTTTAGGTGAGCTCACTATGTTTAGGATGAGGCAAATCCTTGGTGGAATCTTGAAAGGCACATGTAGTCTGCTACGAGAATTCCTCCCTGAGGATCTCGGGAAGTTTTGTTATGTGAAGCTTCTACGGGCAATTCCTCTCTGAGGATCCTGGGAAGTTTTGTTATCTTTCTCCACCATCTCTTCATGGTTAAGTTCAAAAAGGTGGCTCTTCACCACTATTCTTTAGCCTCTTTTCATGGTGAGACAATCTAGTTGGTTTCTCCAAATGTCCAGGAGTTACGGAGCCGTGGGATGAACTCTTGGAGGGGGGTTGGAATTGCCTAGCTTATTTGTAGGCTATGACTCCCAAAAGGCCAGTTCCTCCTACTTATTATAGTTGTAGGCTTATTCCAGTCTTTATACTCTGAATCATCTTGTATAAATTCTCCTCGTTGAAAAAGGTTTTGTAATGAAAGTCGTCCTTTTTTCTGACAAACCAATATGCATCTAATTTGTTGATTGTTGCATAAGATAACATTCAAGCCTTCTTATGAATTGACTTGTGTATGTCATGTGTAACTGATTGTGGAGTTGAATGCTCAATCGGCGACATTAATCTACTTCGTTTGATAATAGACTTTAGCACTGAAATGATTTGCTCAGTAGTGAGCTTTCCGTTTGTGAGAGAACTAAGAGTAGATGATGACACAGGCCCAACAATGCTTAGGCTGCGCTTTAATCTAAGTAAGCTCATGGGTGATAAGATGCATCCAAGCTAATAATAGGTGATTAGGTGCACACGCACTATAGCGAGGTGAGATGCGCAGCGGGCAATTAGGTGCACACGCACTGGGATGAGATCATGAGGGATGATTAGGTACATCCAAGCTGATAGCGGGCAATTAAGTGCACACATACTATAGCAAGGTGAGATGCACAGTGAGCAATTAGGTGCGCACACATGGGCATAAGATCATGAGGGGCGATTAGGTGCACCCGAGCTAACAATGGGCGATTAGGTGCACATGCACTATAATGAGGAACAGGTCATCTGAGAGCTGTTCGCTACCAGTTCGCATGAAAGCTATGAATTATCAGGTCGCAAAGGAGTTGCGAGTTGCTAGTTCACATGAAAGCTATGAATTATCAAGTCATAAGGGAGCTGTGAGTTGCCATTTGACATGAAAGTTGTGATTATCAGGTCGTGAGGGAGCTACAAGTTACCATTTTGCATGAAAGTTGTGAATTATTAGGTCGTGAGGGGGCTACAAGTTATCAGGTCGCAAGATGGCTAGAATTGTGGCTCATCCGACATGACCTACGCTCTGGCAGGTAGTTTGAGATGCTTGTTTCACATGTGACTCTTTGATTTCTACAAATAGTGTAATGATCACTATCCTCAGTGAATGTGTCTGACTCAAATATTGACACATGCTGAGCCATTAGATTGTAAGTTATTCGAAGAGTTTCCATATCCAATGGTTGGACCATGTGCAATAAAATTTGAGGAGCTTTCTTTCCCCCTTTCATCTGTCATTTTGAGTTTGTCATATCCAAACTCTTCCTTTCCACTTTCTCTATGAGTTCCATAACTGTCTGCTATCATCTTCCATTTTTAACCTTGTTCCAGTTTTTTGAGTCCTCCAGACTACGTTCCGGTTGTTGGGAATCGATTTTGTTTGTGCTTTGGACTTTTTCTCTACTTGGCACAGTAAGCTTCCTTTTCTGACTTGCTTGTTCTTGTTTTTGAAACCATTGTAAGTATGTTTGTTATTGTTGAAAACTGGAGTGCTGGCAGAGTCTTCATGTGTTTCCCTTTTTATCCATATTTAGTTTGTTTGCTGGTAGACATTAGGGTTTTTGGCGGCGGCGGAGCTTTCAACTAGTTTCCTAGGCCTCATTGGTCCAGTAGTCGAGATCCTTCTTGTACTTTTGAGTTTTGGGTCTAGATGGCTTAAGGTGGTAGTGACCTTTTTTTTAGGACAATCTATTTGAGGTTGAGGATCGATCTACATCTAGTGACCTGATCATTTCTTTTTTCTTCTTTTTAAGTAGATGTCTCCGCCCTGTAGATGTCACCGCCAATTAATAGTCAGTAAAGAATCTAAGTCTGAGGACAGTGGGGAAACACTCTATGTCATTGGGGATGCGACCTCTCAGAGTGACAAGGTCGGTAGTGAGTTTGAAGCTCGTTCTGGGCCCAAGAAGTTTACAGCTCATTCCCCTTTCATACGTCACCCTTCGACAGTCAAGCTAAAAGAGATCAGAGGGATAGCTGAAGCATACTCTGTTTCGAAGGGATGTCACGTGCTAGTGCCTTCTCGCAACGACCATGCTACTCACCCCCTTGAGAAATTTATAGCGATTAGCATCCAACACCTTGGTGCTAAATTTAGGCTCCTAATTGCCCCATTTATAATCAATTTTTTTAATGAGCTAAGACTTTCCCCTATCCAGCTGGGTCTGAATGTGTATTCAAATATGATTTCTTTAGCTCTCGCTTATTTGAGAAACGGTCTTCCTCCCCCTTCGACCAAGGTTTTTAGTCATCTCTACTATATTAAGAGTATTGGATGACAGGAAGGCATTTATTATCTTTTGGCCCATCCATCTAAATATAAGAAAATCCTGTCTCATGGGGATGCTAAGGGGAAATCCAATGTAAGACACTACAAGACCCGTTGGTTTTATGTTTCCTACCTATCCTTATATTGTCTTCAAAACTTTAGTTTTGTTTCGAATCATGGTAAGCGAGCTGAGTGCTCATGGGTTAATTTCATTTTTGCCTTATTGTGAACTAATCTTTGTTGTGATTTTTTTTCTTGCAAAGGGAGCTGGGAAGGATAGGCCAGAGTTAAAGGAAAGGGAGGCCACAGTGTTTAATCAGTTCACTACTTTTGAAGACTTCTGGAATGATTTGAGATTTGACAAAGAGATCTTATGGATGCATGAACTCTCTCTTACCCTTGGTATCAAGCTTCTTAACGCTCATTAGATATTGGAGAACGAGGTGTCAAGGAGGCCGCTCCAGCAGACTTCAGGGATCAGAGTGATATGGGGAGAGTCAATCTTATCATGCCTCCTGCTTTAGTGAGGTTGAGGCATTTCGCTGCTCCTACCTTAGCTTAAGTTGGTTGCCCCTCCTCCTCTATTGGCATCCCAGCTTCTATTCACACAGGGGTCCCTTCCTCCTCTGCCACTGCTGCTTCTGCTTATGCTCAAGTTGATCAACCTTTCTTCTCTGTGGGCACTCTAGCTTCTATTCTCACTGGTTTTCCTTCATCCTTGGTGATTGCAGAAGTCCCTATTTCATAATTGAAGCCTCCTGAGGTCGAGAAGGTAGTACTGAGGTCCCTAGATCACGATGAAGAAGTTCCAACACAGCCTCCCCCCAAAAGACAAAGGACTAACAAGGGAAAAGGAATCGCCATTGATCTAGGGGAAGAATCGGAGGGCATTCCGGAGGATGTTCCCGAAGGTCTAGGACCCAAGACTTTGACATTTTACAGTGTCATGGACAAGAATGTGGATCGGATCCTGGGTTATCATACGAGGTCTCTAGAGGATAAGGGAACATGAGGTGGCATCTTGGTAAGCATACTAGCTCATCATTACCTCTTGGTTAGTATTGCATTTTTTTAGCACACATCCTAACTTCTTGCAATCTTTTTCAAAATGGGCTCTAGAGGCAATAAAGCTGAGAGATGAGATTATAAGCTGGGAGGTAGTGTGAGGTAAGCTCGAGGACAACCTAGCAGTACCAACCAGGGAAGCAACAGAGTTGAGAAGGAGACTGGAAAGTGCTGAGGCTACAAGAAAGGAGGTTGAAGAAGCCTTGGCTTATGAAATGGCCAGCTTGTCCTCGAGACTTCACAGGGCCCTTGACGGTTGAAGCAAAGGAAAGAGGAGATGGCCATTTTGGCAAGGGGAGCCGAGGTCTATGAGAGGCAGTTACAGGCTCCTCAGAAGAAGGTAGCTCATGTTGAAGAAAAAATATCACAAGCTGAAGAGGAGGCAAAGTGAGCTACTGAGAAGGTTGCTTAAGCTAAGGAGGAGATCGCCAAGGTTAAAGAGGAAATGTCGACCATGGTGGCTCAGGCCGAGGAAGCTACAATCTCTAAAACTACTAATAGTTTCATGTACACCTTATGGTAGAACCATCCTGACTTTGATTTCTCATTCTTTAGAGGAGAAATCAAGGTAATCATTCAAGGCTTTGTTAAGGATGTAGAAGCGGCCTCAGTTCCTAGTGCTGAAACAACTAGCGATCTTCCCACTCGGGATAACAACCAAGTTGAAAATAGCTCACTGACGCAAGAAGCAGCCTCAGTAAGATCCAAAGAACAAGTGATAGATAATCTGCTTGAGCCTGCTACGGACTCCTCAGTTCCTCAAGACCCATCCTGTTCTCTAGCTTCTTCTTGAATTGCTTTGTCATGTATTAATCATACTTTTGTTTCATATACTATTGGAGTTCCTTATAAATTTTCGTGTGATTTGCTTATCTTCATTTGTCTTCATTGTGTGCACTAATTGATTTAGAGTTCTTTCGATATTTGGATGTCTTGAATGTTTGATCGATAATTTGTTAGGCAATTTATTGCATCGTGCTGAGTAATCAATGGGTCAAATGTAGAAATTATCAAATTGCAGCCTGTTATTCTAGGTAGACCTTATAGTGCTTAAAATGAACTAACAAATTGACGAGCTTTAGGGCCTTTCGAGATAACTAGGCAAGACATTATCTAGGCTTTAGCTCTTTACTGAGATAAGAAAGGACTAGCGTTGTGGCCAGTTCATTTCAGATAAGAAGTGTATTAAGGGATCTTTTAGTAAACACAATTGAAAAAGAGTTTTGGACTTCTTTATTTAGGTTTAAACAATAATATAGAATCACAAAGCTAGGTTCACTCTTATTGATAATACAGACGGAGATGCTTGGCATTCCATACTCGATAGAATTCAGCCACATCCATGATGATCCATTGCCCAGGTTCTTCTTTATTATGTATAGACCTTCCCAATTTGGCCCTAAGGTACCTTCATTGGGTTTGTGAGCTCCAGGCAGAATCAGTTACATTACAAGGTCTCCCGCTCTATAGCCCCTAGTTCAAGCCTTTTTGTCATAATATTTCGCAATCTGTTCTTCGTAAGTTGCTAATATAAGGTAAGTTATGTCTATTAACTCTTCAACGAGGTCAAGGCTTGCAGCAAGCAACTGATTGTTCTCCTCTGGATTGAAAGTTACTCTATGATGAGAAGTTACTTCATATTCCACTGGTATTATTGTTTCAAATCCATAAACCATTAAGAAAGGGGTCTCTCCTGTCATGTTGTGAGCCATGGTTCTGTAGGCCCACAGTACCTTTAGTAGCTCATCTACCTATGCTCCCTTCCTAACCTTTAGTTTTGTTTTCAGGATCTGCTTGATGACTTTATTCATAGCTTTGATCTATCTGTTAGTTTAAGGATGGTCTACCATTGAGAAGCTCTTCTCTATCCCAAGATCGTTATAGAAATTGATTAATTGCTCACTGGTGAACTGAGTCCCATTGTCTGTTACAATCTATTGAGAAACTCCAAATCGGCAGATGATATTGCTCTAAACAAAATTTTCAATCTTTAAGGAAGAGATTTCAGCCAACTCCTTCACTTTGGCCCACTTGGTAAAATAATCAATGGCAACTGCCACATGCTTGAGTTGCCACGACCTATCAGGAGAGGTCCAATCAAATCAATGCCCTATATCATAAAGGGCCAGTGCTAACCATTTGTTGAAGACTAGCTAGAGGAGCTCGAGGAACTTTGGAGAATCTTTGACACTTATCAAATTACTTAACAAGGATGATTGCATCCTTCTTCATTGTTGGCCAGAAGAAACCTTATCAGAGTGTTTTTTGAGCTAGATATAGCCCTTCAATGTGGTTTCCACAATGTCTAGCATGAATATCTTCAAGGACGATGTCACAATCAAGGCCATCGATACACCTAAGAAGTGGAGCTAAAAAGCCCCTTCTATAGAGCATATTATCGATAATGCAGTACCTAACAGCTCAAGCTCACATTCGATATGCTTCTAACTTATTTTCTAAGAGCTCACCATCTCACAGATATTTCAAGATTAAGCTTATCCACCAGTCTTAGGCTACAATGGTCATTGTTAGGACATCTTTTCGCCCGATGCTTGGTGACGGGAGAATTTCCACTGGGATTGTACCCATGAAATCTGTATCTTTGGTTGTGGCCAAGTGAGCTAATGCATCTACATGCGCATTTTGAGCTCAAGGCACCTAGCTGATCTTGTATTTTTGGAAATTATTAAGTAACTCCTAAACGTTTTGGAGGTAAGTAGCCATTTTTGATCCCTTCGCCTGGTACTCACCCTTTATGTGACAGATGATGAGTTAAGAATCGTTGAATATCCTCAGGTTCTCAGCTCATACCTCTCTTGCTAAACAAAGTCCTAGGAGTAATGCCTTACACTCTGCCTCGTTGTTGGTGGCTTGGAATTCAAATCATAGAATGCAAAAGATTATGTGTCTTTCTGGGTTGTTTAACAATACTCCTGCCTTGCCTTTCGCTCCCAAAACCCATCTATGAAAAGTTACCACCATGGTTCTTCCAAAGTCCCCACCTCGTCCTTCACAGGTCTAGTGAACTCTACAATGAAGTCTGCTAGTGTGTGCCCCTTGATTGCTGACTCTGGCTTGTATTGAATGTCAAATTGGGCAAGTTTGATAGCCCATTTAAGTAGATGGCCCAAGGTGTTTGTCTTTTATAATGTTTGCCTCAATGGATATTGAGTGAGCACCTCAATAGTATACATCTGGAAGTAAGGTCATAGCTTCCTGGAAGCGATCATGAGACAATAGGTGAGCTTCTCCATTGGCGTGTAGTTCTCTTCTACATTTGCCAGCCTTTGACTCACATAATACACAAGGGGTCCCATTTTCATCCCAGATAAGGGCTGTGTTGATAACATGCTGGGACACTCTGAAGTAGAGAAGCTCTACTATGGCTTGGACAATAGGGGAGCTCGACCCCAGGTATTCCTTCAAATGCTGAAAGGTAGTTTTGCACTCCTCAATCCACTCGAAGCACTTAGCTTTCCTTATGACATCGATGAATGACTTTCATTTATCAGTTGCCTTGGAGATAAATCAACCAAGTGCAACTACTCGACCAGTCAGGCTTTATACATGTTTGACCCAATCGGGGACATCATGTTAATGAGTGCCTTGATTTTCTCTGGGTTCACTTCGATCCCCCTGCTATTCACCATAAACCTAAGGAATTTTCCTGAAGACACTCTGAATGCACACTTCAATGAATTCAACTTCATTCAGTACCTCCTTAGAATATGAAACATTTCCTTCAGGTCCCTCACATGTTCCATGACCTGTCTAAACTTTACAACCATATCATCTACATAGACTTTCATATTCCTCCCAATCTATTCTTTAAACATTTTATTGGCTAGCTGTTGATAGGCTAGTCTAATATTCTTTAGCCCAAAGGCATCACCTTATAATAGCAAAGTCCACAATTGATAATGAACGAGGTGTGCTCTTCATCTTGGGGCTCCATGGTATCTGATTGTACCCTGAAAAAGCATCTATGAAGCTAAGGAGCTAATGTCTAGCTGTTGCATCGATGATTTGGTCAATTTTAGGTAATGGGACACTATCCTTTGGATAAGTTTTGTTAAGATCAGTGAAGTCTATGCATGTTCTCGACTTCCCATTTTTCTTTTTTACCAGGACAATGTTTGCTACCCAGGTCTATAGTGGGCTTCCCGGATGAATTTGTTCACTAAGAGCTTGTCTACTTCCTCCTTAAGAGCTGTAGATCGTTCGACAGTCAGTGGTTTCCTTTGGATAAGTTTTGTTAAGATCGATGAAGTCTATGCATGTTCTCGACTTCCTATTTTTCTTTTTTACCAGGACAAGGTTTGCTACCCAAGTCGGGTAGTGGGCTTCTCGGATGAATTTGTTCACTAAGAGCTTGTCTACTTTCTCCTTAAGAGTTGTAGATCGTTCGACAGTCAGTGGTTTCCTTTTTTGGCAAACTGGTTTATGGATGAGACCTATAGTCAACTTGTTAGACATAATCTTGGGGATAATCCCCACCATATCTTCATGATTTCATGCAAATATGTCCAGATTCATTTTTAGAAAATTGGCCAGCTAGGCTTTCACCTCATGGGGTAAGTTCTTCCCCAGTTTAAGGCATTTTTGACTATCTGCTTCATTGACTTGAACCTTTTTAAGCTCTTCAATAGGTTTTGTTTCCCTCTCTGCATCTAGGTCATGGGGGTTAAGATCGTGACTTACTCTCGTGATGCTTGGAGCTCGATGTTGCTCACTGGAGACCATATCAACTCTTTTCCCTTTCTCCCCAATCTTAACAACGTCCTCATAACATTGCCAAGCAGTGTATTGCTCTCCTCACACACACCTAACTCCATTAGGGGTTGGGAATCATACTATTAATGTTCTAGTGGACATGACCAAGTCTAAGTCATTCATTGCAGGCCACCCCAATACTATATTATAGGCTGAGGGGCAATCAACAACTAGGAAATCAGCTAAAATAGTGGCTCGACGATCTTGGTCCACTAGAGTGAGAGGAAGTCTAACTTGTCCTATTAGGATGATAGAGCCTCTGGTGAAGCCAAAAAGGGCTTCTAGCAAAGGCTTCAAGTGGCTTTCATTCAACCCTATTTGCTTAAAGCACCCTTTATACATGACGTTCACTGAACTCCCTATGTCCAGCATAATTCTCCCTACCTCAATGTTGCTAACCTTCACTCGTCTGATGAAGGTGTCATTATGGGGTGATCGAATTCCACATGCATCATCATCTACAAAAATGATGCATTTAGAAGTAGTCTTACCTCTCTTAGTGGGTCTTTCCAACTCACAATCTACGGACATGACGTAACTTGCACTTCACACATAATGCTCATGTGAATTGCATGAAGTTCCTGCAATGTGTGATCCACCATGGATGGTGTATATAGTTCTTACTACAGCTGGTTGCTCTTGCTCAGCCTACTGGGATGGCTAAGCTAATGATTGAGATCGCTGGGGTTGCTGCCCCACAGGTCTTACCACATAGTCTCCCAAATGACCTCTTTTGATTAGGTGCTCGATCGCATTTTTGAGTGACCTATATTCTGAGGTGTTGTGCCTGATATCATTGTGGTAGGTATAAAACCTATTGGTGTCTTTGTACTTGTGCGGGGTTATTAGGGGTCTAGGTCACCCGAAATCCTCTCGATGTTTTTCTTTGGCAAATATCCTGTCAGGGGTGTCAGACAGGATGCTGTAACTATCATAGTGACCTTAAGGTTCAAGTCACTCCTTTCTTGCCTTCTTAGTTGGTCGGACTTCTACATTAACATTCTGACCCGCTATAGCCTTTCTGTAGTTATTCCCTTTCCTATTCTGATTGAAGGTGGGACCACCTGTCTCACCTCTTTGTCTGGGTTTCTTTAAATAGAAGTTCTCCTCCCATCTGACCTCTTTTATAGCTCACTCATAAAATTCTCCTAGGTCTTTCACTAAAGATTTGTAAATACTCTCATATAATTTTTCATCCCTTCGAAGTCTTGTTGAGATAGCCGCCAGAATGCTGTTATCCAAAGGATTGTCTACATTGTTTACCTCACTGCAAAACCTAGTGATATAATCCTTCAATGACTAGTCTCTCCACTGAAAAATTGTAGCGAGGTAACAAGATGGTGCAAGTTGTTTCCTCAGAGCTCTATATTAATCAATAAATTTTTTTTGGCACTCTTCCCAACTTCTAATGCTATAAGCTAGAAGGTTTTTGAACCATTCCCTAGGCATGTCCCTAAGAGCAGCTGGAAAAACATGGCACTTGATTAGGGGATTGGTCGTCTGGAGATCTATCTGGATGTTAAAGGCATCCAAGTGGTCGTAAGGGTCACCTTTCCCAACATATGATGGAATAGCAGGGATTTTGAACTAGTGAGGAAGGGGTTCTGCCTCAACCTCCTTGGAGAATGGGGTCCTATTCTTATAGCAACCTGACTGATCTTGAGCTGAGAGGCGTTTCTCCAATCATTGGACCCTTTGTAATAACTCTTCCACCATTGAATTTTGCATTTCAAACTAACGGCCTCTAGTGCTGTCACAGGCTATATTTGAGCCCTCGGTGTAATGTGAGTTTCTAGGTCGTCTACTTCTATCGTGATAGTCTTGTGCTTCAGGTCACAAATCGAAGGAGTGAATTGAGTCTACAAGTTGAGGTCCTTCTCCTACCGACTTCTCTCCTTAAACTAGCACTGCTTCTTGTGGCTCCCTATCTACTCTTCCTATTGTTGTGGTTTTAGCCTGTCTCTAGACTCTATGGGTGTGCACTTGAGTTAACACTATAATAGCATCGATGAGTTTTCTAATCATGTTTTCGAGTGTCTCCTGGCATTGATGCAACACCTGCACATCATCAGTTCCTGGGGGAATGGAAAAAGCACTTGCCAGGAATGGACTCCCTTCTTCTAACAAGTTTCGTTGTTGCTTTAGATAGCCACCTGGATAATTTACAGCGACATCAAAGCTCCTAGTTGTTCTTCCTCTTGCTATCAGGGTTAGTTGATGAAACAATGGAATAGCAGTCTGGTCCTATCAGGCGTGCCAAAATGTTGACAGTCGATTTTAATAATTGGTCAACTAAATGTTCTAGAACCCAAACTGTTGTATAAGACGTAGAGATATAGAGAGAGAACAAGAGCAAGAAGAAGAAGAGCAAGAATGAACACGCAGGATTTTATCATGGTTCAGCTAAAACTAGTATGACCCTTACGTCTACAGTGATTATATTTGCTTTCTGAGATTGTTTCTCTACTTAGTTTTTATAGAGTTACAATACCTGTAATTCTATCTCTATTTTAGCAGGGTTTCTGCATGTATTTTTCCTATATCTCTGTTACAATGGACTTCCCTCATATTTATAGAAGTTGGGAAGGTTACAAGTTGTAATTTATCATTATAAAACTATGATTACATCTGCATTAGGCAATAAATGTTAGACGTCAAGTAACAAATAGGCTGATTTGCTAGTTGGAGGAGTGTTCAAATTGTCTATTAGATATTAACTGTTTCCAATTGCACCAAGGCAGGGGAGCTCACTATAGACTTGGTCTACTGAAGGCTTCAAGCTTGCGCCGCACGATCTGTCATTCAGCTTCAACGATCTCGCTCTAGATTAGGTCGCATCTGTCTCCTGATCTGATCCATTGGGCCTTTGCTGGCTCTAACCATAAAATACCCATAACAATATGTTTCAACTTAATTTATGATCTTAATCTATTAATATATATACAAATTATTTATCAATTTTTAAAATTTTGTATGCTTAAAAATTAAAAAATAAAAATTTTAATATGTGTAAATTTTATAAAATTGATATCTAGATGATTTAAGTTATCATATGTTTTGTAACCTAAGTATATGAGAATTTCTTCTTAGAATATATGGTTGGAGTAACAATAATTAAACAAATAAAAACATCCAAACCCTATCATCTTAATTCGGGTGACATAGCCTTCCGCACAGAGTCCCTTACCGGTAATACTTGGTGATGTTCCGTTTCCTCAAGGAATCATTCCAGCACATTCCAAAAGCTGTCAACTTCCCTCTTTTCTTTCCCAAATTGAGCTTATTTCACTAGTCAACACTTACCTGTATCAATATTGCTTTTCTTAACATTTACGTTAACTGT
>JANHAO010017700.1:0-13877 GCA_026873985.1 Saraca asoca
TTTTATTTCATGTGCTGTTTATTAAATTGGGTAGTATATAAAATTAAAAATAATTATTAATTTTTTTTATTTTTCCACCAATTGATTTTTTTTAATTTTATATAAAATTATTTATTATATAAAAAATAGTAAAAATATTATTTATTCCATGAATTAAAAATATTATTTATTATATAAAAAAATAAAATTCCAACGAAATATTCCAACGGACAAATCCGTTGGAATATTTTTTTCCTACGGACAATATCCACGGTAAATTCCGTTTACTAATAATTCCAACGGATCTTGTCCGTTGGAATTTTCGTTTGAATCAATGCGTAAGAT
Organism: Saraca asoca; assembly: GCA_026873985.1. NCBI lineage: Eukaryota > Viridiplantae > Streptophyta > Magnoliopsida > Fabales > Fabaceae > Saraca > Saraca asoca. The sequence continues at coordinate 325 of JANHAO010017700.1, forward strand.
TAATCCCAATTAGTATTCCAACGGATTTAATTCGTTGGAATATTCCATTGGAATACTTTATCCATTGGAATTTCCAATTCCAACGAGGGTTTTTCCAACGGACGAAATCCGTTGAAATTTCTGTTGGAATGTCTTCTTCCAACAGATTTAGCTAAAATTCTAACGGATTTTTTCAGTTGGAAAATCGGGTTTTTCTTGTAGTGAACCATAACACCATTATTTTATGTCCCCATAGACTTCTCAGATTCTTTTGTTCGAAACCAATATCCATTATTTACATAAAAAACTTTGAACATTCTTGCAATATAACTTGGACCTTGAGCAAGAGCTTTACTATTATTAGTGGTTTCTTTGTTAGATATAGATTTTATTTCCTTTACCTAATATTTTTTGCAAAACAACATGAAAATAGAAAAAAAAGCACATAAGCATTATTGTTATGAATGTTAGTTAAAGTAAACTTCTTACTTGGTCTTTGAACCAATCATGAAATGTTTCAAAATGTAAAGATTGTAGCTCATGATCTCGAAAGTGAGGCTTCTGATTTAATCCCTTAATGTCTGCAATATGTTCACTACATATTTATATCATAGTAGAATACTAAAATAAACTATATGCATTATTATTGCATCAACATAAAGATCTTTCACATACCTTTTCAAGGTTTCAACCACATTAGATTCACAACTAAATAACACATATTGATGTGCTTGCAACCATGTTTTCTTATCCAACCTAAAGACATCAATCTTGCCATATGGTTGCCTAAGACATGGATAAAGACATCATTCTTGATTCACCTCATATTCTTGATCAAATTCATCCTTTCTTTACCAATAAAACCTTGACTCACCACCTTCTAAGTATTGTGCATAGAATGTCAAAGATTCATTTGTAATATATGCTTCTCTGCTATTGAACCTTCCAGGTGTGCATGATTACGAACTTATGATTTCAGTGTTGACAAATACCTATGCAAAATCCAAAAGATATAAAAATATAATTCAATTTAAATTTATATATTAACTTTCACTAAATACTCCTTACCTTTCAATTGGATACATCCATCTATAATACACTGACCTTGCAAGTCTTGCTTCATTTGTTAAGTGAATAATTAATTGCACCATAATTGAAAAAAATGATTTGGGGCAATATTTTCTCCATATGACATAGTAATAATGCATTTTTTTCTTCAAGAAACTATAGCTCTTTCATGAGTCTTTAGCTTTGATAATTTTAGCTTTCGAATATGACGATAACTAAAGAAAATTTTCGTAAAATATCTTTTTCTCATCTGAGGATAATAAGAAACAAGCTGGAGGGAGATATGTTCTACTGGAAACTCATTGTTGAGGCCATAACTCTAGTTTTATCTTCATCTCTTTTAAATCAAGTAGAGCACTTAAGTTATTCTTTGACTTTTTTTCAATATTCAATATTGTATAAATCAAGTTATCATAGACCATTTTCTCTATGTGCATTGCATCAAGATTATGACATACTAAGTTATATTTCCAACGTGGAAGCATAACAAAATGCTCTTCTTCCTCCATGTATAAGGCTTAACCTTAATAACATTTGCTTACCTACCCAAAGTATATTCGATTTCCTTAAGTTGATCTAGAACCATTGATCCATAGAAGGCGGTGCCAAACTTATCTCTTTAATTCCATAAACAATTTTGCATCCAATCTATATTCATGCCCTAGTTTCAAGAAACTTCAATGGCATAAGTAGCAAATTTTTTTTTCCATATTTCAATCTAAAAGAGGACATGTCCATATTGCAAATAAGACATATGAATCGACCATAAGTACACCATCTAGATAAGGTACCATATGCTAGAAAATAATTTGAAATGTTTTATTGGCTGATCATCATAAGCTTTAAACCCTACTTCTCATAATTTTCTCAACTCTTTTATAGGAGGTTCCATGTATACATCAATGTTATTTCTAGGTATTTTAGGCCTTGGAATGACTAGTGATAGAATGAAAAATGATTTCTTCATACATAACCATAGAGGCAAATTATATGACATTAAAATTATTGGCCATGTGCTATAAACATTTTGCATTGCCATAAGGGTTAAATTTGTCACTAGCTAATCCAAGCTGAACATTGAGAGGTCTTTAGCAAATTCTACATTACTGAAATCAAAGGTTTTCCATGCTTTAGAGTCAATTAGATGTTGCAAAATATCATCTTTATTGCACTCTTTATCATGCCATCTCATAAGATTAGAAGTTTCAGAAGATATGAATAGCCTTTGCAACCTTGGAGTTAAAGGGAAATGCCCTAGAACCTTTGCTGCAATTTTTTTTTCTTCTTTTTCTTTCTTGAAGTTTCATTTTTGGTGTCATTCTCATTATTTTTCCACCCAGAGGCCCCCTATTTTGAGCATGCATCATCTTTAACCCTTTCATTTCTAAATAACATACAGTTATTGGGACACACATGAATTTTCTCATAATTAAGACCCAATCCCTTAATGATATTTTTTTGTTTCATGGAGGGAATAAGGAAGCTTTTGACCCTTAGGAAATGCTTCTTTTAAAAGATCAAGTAAAGAGTTAAATGATTCATTACTCCATCCAAATAAGCATTTCAAATGATAAAGTTGTAATAGAAAAGAAAGTTTAGTGAACTTTTTGTATCTTGGGTATAATTCTTCATCTGCATCTTCCATCAACTGCTTAAACTTCTCAATCTTTGGATAATAATTTTCTAATGGAAAAGGATTAGTTCCTTCTAGCATTGTTTCTACTAAATTGCTAGCATCAATCTCAGTATCCATGCCTTGTGGCAATCCCCTAAGCGCATGTTGTATTATTCCAACCATGTCATCACCCCTACAAGCTTCCTAGCCCATATTTTCTTGCCTTGGTTTTGATACATAAATGGATTCCCCATGACAAAACCAAGTATCATATGATGGAATAATACCATAAACTACCAAGTGATCATATGCTTGTTTAGTAGCACACATTATCATATGCTTGTTTAGTATAGCACACATTCTTAACAAGGGCACAAAACTGTTTCTCCATCATTTTTTCCTTAAAAGCATGGTTTATAAACTTTTTTAACCATCTAGATATTCTTTGCTAGGTCTATTAGAATTCATTCATTGCCTATTACGACAATCCTCCATGACAATTAGCTAAAAGGAAAGAAACACAACATAAAAACTTATAGAAATTACTATAATTTCAGCATCTTTCAAGTAAGGTCAAAACATTATGTATCTAATCAAGAATCTTATATATCATTGGTAATGCTTTTCATTAAAGATGGGTATAACCTGAAATTGTCCAAGAAAAGTAATGAGAGATAATTGTGACTGGAACTGAAATTTTTTGTACAAAAGAAAAAAAAAAGAACTAATGCTTTGATGCTTCTTTTATTTAATTTTTATGTCTCTTATTTTATTTAATTTTTGTAGGCAGGTATCAATTGGAGTTATGTAGAAAATCTTTAGAGGAAAATATAATCATGAATTTGGGGAGAGGTTGTGGGAAAACCCATAATGTTGTGCTGCTTGCGTATGAGACAAGCCATTTGGTAAGGAAGCCTTAAAAGAATATATGTTTCTTGCTCCTACGGTGACTTTAGTTTATCAGGTAAGAAGATGTGGTGTATATAGTCTTGAATTATGTATCAACATAATGCTGCTGGTTAGGTGATTTTCTAAGTAGGATTTCAGACTCAGTGAGCCTTTGGGTGGTTTTCTATGATCTGGTAGCTTAGTTGGGAATATTCTATCAATCTTAACATGAAACAATGCAAAGACAGCTTCTTGTAGAATTTTTCAAAGTAAATATAACCAAGTTTAGACAAAATTATCGTGACACAAGAGCTACACATGAATTAAATACTATTAACGCCACAACACAAACTATATATTGCCCTATATTTGTTGTTCAATATCTCTTTAACTTGCTTGTTTCATTTTATTGTATTGATGGACATGAATATTTAAATTTATGAATTTTCATAAAATAGAGGCACCTCAGCTGTAATCACTGCTAACTAAACTTTAGACTTTAGCACTAGCTAGCGGCATATTGTAATCTTTTTTTCTCATTTTGTGTTTTAAAGGACGAAACAAATTATTTATTTATCTCTAGCAAGTGATCAAATAATAGAAGACTTAACTGATTTCAAGCTTGGCGTATATTATGAGAGCTCTAGGCGCTTCAAATGTCATAATGATTGGGAGAAAAAGACAAGAGAATATGAGGTGAGATTGCTAGTTCAATAGTACAAAAGTAAATTGTGTTTTCCATGTTATTGTTCTATAAACTCATGTCGTAGTGAACCATGCCATCTAAGATCCACTGTAAGGCCCGTGTTGTCTTCTTCATATGGTACTTGGTACTTGCCAGAAAAAGATTTTAATAATTTGTACTTGACATGGTAGTAAAGTCTCTTCCTTCTATGCTTGCTACCTCCCTCTAAAAAAACTTTGTAGTCTGTTCATTCATAAGCTTAAAGGGCTTTGGGATTTGGACAAGTGTATTAAATAATAAAACTATTCTTCAGTTTTTTCATAATAACAAAAAAGGAAGTAAATTTCATTCATTATTATTAATATACTCATGAAATGCTTTGCAATTGTCTCGGATGCAAATCAAGTTCACAATATTAGTTTCTTGCCTGCCAATTTTTTTAAGTGAATGACTACCAAATGTGCCAGTTATTACATTGGAATTTGACATTAATAATTTTAGTAACAGAAAAGTTTTCATTAGATTTGTATTTGAGATTTATCAATATTTAGAGATAACGGCAGAAGGAAAAAACGTGATCAAACTTAAATAATTTCTAACATGAGGGCTTTATTAATTAATTAAGTTGACAGATTCTTTAATCACAAAAGGGAGAATAGACAAAAAAAAAAAAACTTGTACTATACATGAACTAATAGCATAGCCAAGTCTGATATACTTTTAAGATATCCAAGCAGGAATGCCATGAAATATAAAGCCTTTGTCATTCATCAATATTTAATTATCATGCCATGCATGATGAAAGTTTTCTATATGTTTAAGAAAACCAAAAAAAATAAAAAAGATTTAATATGAAATGATTTGCTCTTCGTTGAAGCTAATCAATGAAATAAAATGATGTTTTGAGGTAAACATGCATACATCATGCTACTACGGAGTTCATAGATTAAGGTAAAAAAATAAAAATACAAAGAAAAGCTACAGAGGCAATACTGAATTCGAATAGTTAAATGAAGATGGCTAAATCTCTAGAAATTTTAAAATTAACGAAAATAAATAAATAATAAGGTAGGTAATGTTTAAAGGTTACATGTATTCTTTCACTTTGGATGAAGGGTTAGCATGTAATATTATATTGGTTGTATCAATGCCAGTAAAAAATTGGACTTTTATTCCATAATCTAGAATATAACTCACGGATTCCCACAGGTTTATTTTATAAATCATTTTAAGATGTAGTAGCGGGATTTTTTAAAATCATTTAATGTTTTAGATAGGGGTTCTAGTTTAAAATCATTTCAAGATGTAATAACTCTAATATTATTTGACTCATATGCTTTAACATTTGAATAAAAGCAATTTAACAGTGAAAACACTTGTCACGCCCGACCCACAGGACATGACTAGTGTAGAAAGTTACCATTAGAAAACCTCCTACAAGCTTGACCATGCAAGATAACATATCAAGACACACAATTATACTAATATACAACTAAATATATCGAAAATCCAGTAGAGTTTCCTCTATTTTTCGGATGTTCGGGCACAAGACCTATACAAACAAGAGTTACACGCCCATTACAACCTGTACAACAATACATACAAATGCAGTGGCCCAGATTACATAGTCTATATCTTACTGGGCATCTAGCAAGCCAATAGATGCAAACACAATCCCACCATCTACCATTGATTTCCACCATCCATATATCTTTATACTCTACAGGAATAATTCACTCGATCAAGAAGATCAGTGTGAGGTGAAGAAATGGTAGGTGTTTCCTAAGGTTCTGAAAAATATTGAGAAAAAAGGAATAAGTTTCATAAAAACTTAGTAAGTGGACAATCCCATAAAAACCAAAACGTTATCTATAAATCATATTTGAAAATAAATATAGCTGTAAAAATAAGCTTACGAGCTTAAACATCAAAATCCCACAATAAGTTTGGAAGCTTCAATTATCAAGAAAGCAAGTAATTGAAAATATAATATTCAAAACATGAAAATAAGCATCAAAATATGCTACTATAAAACATATATTCATCATGGCGTAAATATGAGAGAAAGCTAATAAACATTCTAAAATATGTATATCAATGCTCAATTAATTAAAACACTTAACTAGAATCTCAAAGGAAAATCTCCAGAAGTAACCATACATCACAAAAATAACATCATAATATCGCCTTGCCCTAATCCATCCGGACACGCCTATCCAATATTCATATATCCTACAACCCTCCCTTATTACGCCATCACATAAACTAGCCACAAGTGTACTTGTGGTTACCAATGAATTTCCAGTGGATCCAGGATCTAATCAACAATCTCAACATAACACGATATATGAAAGTCCTTGCTCGGGTAAGCAATATTTATTATAAAATACATAAGCATGCTAAAACATTTTCATACTCATTCATCACATAGGAACATGAAATCGTCAATTCCAATAACATAAATGAAGATGAAAATACATATACAACATATAGATAAACTTCCAAAGCCCCATTAATATATACAAAAATCCCATTTTTCAAAAGGATCATAGCACCCCATATAATAAAAATTATTTGATTTTGCAAATGGGATTTATCAAGAGAGGAGGATTATCCACTCACCTTAGACACTCCTTTGAAGCTAGGTCAGCTAACTTGGAGAATTGAATCACTTAACCTAGTTGGATATAATCAATGTTAAAATTAGCACTTGAGTTTAAATCTAAGATTTTCTAGCTAAGCACACCACCAACTATTAATATTAAACTTCAATATTGAAGCTGCATTTTCAAGATTAAGTAGCAAAACTACTTTCTTGGGTTTTCAGCTGGATCTCCAGAACTTTGGTGTTGGTGTGCTTGATCCTTCAATAGAAACTTCACTGAAGCAAAACAACAAGGAAAATTTTAGCTTGCTTCAGTTTTGCACAATGAGGGTTTTAACTAACCCATTTTGAAAACTTGCTGTAAAATTACTATAAAATAAATCTGATGATTTAGGAATACTCACCAGCTTCCAAAGTGTAGGTGAGCAGCTCAGTCGGAGCTAAGATGTTATTGGTGAGTTGGTGCAGACGATTGACCAAACAAAGCTGAATAGAGGAAGAGAAGCTGTCATGTTGAGCCAAAGAGAAGAGGCATCGAAAGAAAACACTGGAGATGAAAAACAGCGGTTGGATATCGGATTAAGGCCAGAGGACAATGAAGAAGGATGGTGGAGTAGAGGAAGACCATGACATAGGGGAAGTTTTGGAAGGCTAGACATAGACATATGGAGAAAGGAGGAGCCGACTAGGAAATTATACTTAAAAGAAATGGGGAAATCTATGTTTTGACCCCATTAACCCTGCAACAACTTCAAAAAGATCCTCCTTCCAAAGGGAAAAATTACCACTTAGCCTCAACAAAAAATTGAAAACTTCCATTTTGGTCCCTCAGTGATATATTTTTCTATTTATTTTTAAGATATTACAAACTCTTCCCCCTAACAAAAGAATTCATTCTTGAATTCTAAAAGCAGAGCCATAAAGAGTCAAGATCCATACCATTAGATTATTCGAAGAACTGGGTGTATTCACTCGTCATGAGGCATTTAAGCTCCCAGTTCATCTCCTTTTTCCCATGGTTCTCCCACAGGACTTTCACTGATGGATACTCCTTGGAGTGAAGCTTCCTTATTTGGCGATCAACTATAGCCACCGAACGCTCCTCATATGCAAGATGGCTATCCAACTCGACTGAAACTTGAGGAAGGATATGAGATGGATTTGGCACATATTTCTTCAACATCGACACATGAAAAGTAGGATGAATACCTTCCAATTCTAGAGGTAGATCCAACCTATATACCATAGCACCAATCCATCTCTCAATGGGAAATGGGCCTATATATGAGGGACTCAACTTTCCCTTTTTTGCCAAATCTCATTATGCTTTTCATGAGTGATATCTTCAAGAATACCTGATCACCTACTTGGAATTCTATGTCCCTTCATCTCTTATCAGCATAAGACTTTTGGTGACTTTGACTTGTTAATAAGTTCCCTTAAAAGATTTTAACCTTCTCATTACATCTTGCACCAAGTTTGCACCCAATAATTTCATTTCCCCTATTTCAAACCATCTAGTTAGAGATCTACATTTCCTCCCATACAATGCTTTAAAATAAGCCATCTAAATGGTAGAATGGTAGCCATTATTATAGACAAATTTGATCAAGGGTAAGTATCTCTCCCAGCTACCTTCAGATTCCAACACACAAGCCCCAAGCCTGTCTTCTAAAACTTGGATGGTCCTTTCAGATTGACCATTCATTTGGGGATGAAAAGCTATGCTGAAGTGAAGTTATAACCCCAAAGTCTCTTGAAAAGATCTTTAGAATCAAGTGGTAAATTGTGTACCTTGATCGGATATAATTGACAATAGAACTCCATGTAAAGATACAATCTGATCTAGGCACAATTGAGCATATTAAGAAGTTGAATAAGTTGTCTTCACCAGGAGAAAATGTGCACTCTTAGTCAAATGATCTACAACCACCCAAATTGAATCATAGCCCTTTGGAGTCTTTGACAATCTAGTAATAAAATCCATAGTTACTCTCTCCCATTTCCATTTAGGAATTTCTATATTCTGATGTAGGCTTATAGATTTTTGGTGTTCACATTTACTTATTGGCATGTGAGACATCGAGAAACAAAATCTGCTATGTCTCATTTCATTCCTTCCCACTAATAACTTGTCTTAAGATCCTAATACATTTTGTTGCTGCCATAATGCATAGCATAGGAAGATGAGTGAGCTATGTGCATGAGTTGTTATCACAAATTAGAAACTTTAGGTACCTATATGCAACCATGAAAAGTCAAAGCCCCTTTGTCATTTCTTAACAAGCCAGATTTGCACTCTTTCTCCATTTTATTCAACAATCTAGTCAAGTTCACATCCTAACCCTGTGTAATGATAATTTGATCAATCAATGGAAACTACACTTGCACATGGGCCAAAAATATGCTCGATTCTACTATATTTGTAATTGAACTCCATAGGTTTCTACCTTATGCACCTCTTGAATAATCAGTCTCCTGTGCATCTCAATGTGAGCAAGGCTCCCTACTGATTTCCTACTAAAGGCATCGACTACTACATTGGCCTTGCCTAGATGATACAAGAAAGAGCAATTATAATCTTTCACCTACTTAATCCAATGACGTTGCCTTAAGTTCAAATCTTTCTACTTAAAATTATACTCCAAGCTCTTGTGATCTATGTAAATTTCACATTTCTTGCCATACAAATAGTAGCGCCAAATCTTTAAGGCAAACACTACTATAGCCATCTCCAGATCATGGGGGGGATAGTTCTGCTCATGCTTCTTGAGTTGCCTTGATGCATAGGCTATGACTCTAACTTGCTACATCAAAACACACCCAAGACTAATCCTAGAGGCATCACAATAAATGGTATAGTTACCACCACTAGTGGGTAAGGCCAACACTAGTGTGATAGTTAAGAACTCCTTAAGTCACTAGAAGCTTGCCTCACATGATTCTGACCACTCAAATTTAGCATGTTTCTGAGTCAACTTGGTCAAGGGAACCGAAATTTGAGAGAAATCTTTCATAAAGTGGTGATAATACCTAGCCAAACCTAAGAAACTACAAATCTATGTCTAGGCCAATTTTGAACCACTTCTACTTTTTTGCAATCCACACTAATGCCTTCTTTTGAAGCCACACTAGAAAAGCTACACTGGTTAACTAAAATTCACATTTTGAAAATTTTGCAGAGTTGATGCTCTTTAAGAGTCTACAATACCAATCTCAAATGTTGTTCATGAGTCTGGTCATTAGGAGAGTACACCAAGATATCATCAATAAACATAATTACAAATTGATCCAAAAAGGATTAAAGACCTTGTTCATCAAATCCATGAAGGTTGTGGGAGTATTGGTCAATCCAAAAGACATTACCAAGAATTCATAATAACCATTTCGAGTCTGGAAAGCAGTCTTTGGAATGTCTTCTTTTCGGATTTGTAGTTGGTGATAGCTTGATCCCAAGTTAATCGTGGAGAAATACTAAGCACCTTGTAGTTGATCAAACAAGTTATCAATTCTGGGCAATGGGTACTTATTCTTCATGGTGACTTTATTCAATTGTCTGTAGTCAATGCATAGTCTCAAGGTTCCATCCTTCTTCTTTACAAACAACACTGGGGCTCCCCAACTGGAGGTACTAGGATGAATAAAACCCTTATCTAACAAATCCTACAATTGCACTCTCAACTCTTTCAATTCAACTAGTGCCATGCAGTAAGGGGAATAGAGATGGAATCAGTCCCAGGAGTCACATTGATATAAAATTCAATTTCTTGTTTCAGTGGCATTCTAAGTAGTTCCTCTAAGAAGACATCTAGAAACTCTCGAACCACCAGCATACTTTGTACTTTTTGTTTCGTTGATTCATTGTCCTGGATGAATGTTAAATAGGCCTCACATCCCTTTTTAATCATTTTGCTCGCACACAAGGTAGAAATTAGATTGACAAGGACATCACCCTGTCTCCTTGGAGTACAAGGACCTCTCTATCTAGTATATGAAAGCTAACTGGCTTATTATGACAAACAACACATGCATGATGTGTTGATAACCAATCCATACTTAAAATGATATCAAAATCTACCATCTCTAGTATAATCAAGTTGGCAGGCAAGACTATTCCACAAACATTGATCTTGTAAGAAAAAATTATATCACAGGCTATCAATGTTTAACCCAGAGGTGTAGACACCAATAGTTGTGATTCCAAGGGTGATCGAGGCCTTACAAGCCACATAGCCAAATAAGTGGACACAAATGAATGGATTGTATCTGAATCAAATAAAACATAAGCTAAAATAGAATCTATGAGCAAAGTACCTATGACTACAACATCCAAAGTCTAGGCATCCTGCCTCGCTAGAGTGAATACTCTTATAGTAGCTCTCTAACCGCTACCATAGCCTCTACTAGTTGAACCTTTACCCCTACCTCTAGTAGTAGACTCAAATACTGGGGGCTTAATGGATGGTGCAACTCAAGATGGAGCACTGCCTGATGTCCTTGTGACCCTGATGCCACAAGGTGAAGTAAAAGAATGAGAATAATCTCTCACCAAGTGGCCTTCTTGACCACATCCATAGCAGGCTCTAGTTCTTCGCCTAGAAATCCCAAGGTGAACTCTCCCACAAAATTGACACAACCATGTGCACCAACTCTAGCTAAAGCAGAAGGACAAGAGCTAGATCCCCCAGAAGAATGATGGCTAGGAGCAATGGCACCTGAAGGTCTCCTAAAATGAGGTGCACTTAAAGCTATTGAAATTTGTCTTCCTGCATCCCCACTGGTACTCTCAGTTCTAGATTTCTTTCTTAAGCCCCCTTGAATTTCTCTATCTTGCTTTCTTTCCATTAGTTTTACCTCCAACTCTATTGCTCTATAATATACCTGCTCATATGTGGTGCCATCTGTAAATAGTATAGCATTAAAATATTAATTATCAAGCCCATAGCAAATTGTAGAGCTTTGTCCCTGTTGGTAGGAATCATATACCTTAAGAATTAGGAGAAGTGGAGGAATTGGGCAACATATTCAAAGATTGTTGACCCCCTTTGTTTCAACTTATAAAATTCTTGTAGTTTTGCATAATGCTACCTTTCAGGAAAAAATTGCTATAACAAGGCCGATGAAACATTTCCCATGTGGTAGCCTTTTCACCTGTGGACCTACTATTTTCCCATCCTTGGTACCACTTTGTTGTAGATCCATCAAACTGGAACCTCACCAACTTTATTGCTATGTCTTTAGAACACTCAAAGACCCACCGCAATTACTTAACTTGGTCCTAGAATTCAAGTGGATCCATAGATGACCCAACATCAGAATACCAGGGAAGTTCCAACCTCCAAAACTCTCGCTAGTAATTCTAAAAGCTTTTAGTAAATGATGTTGCAAGAGATGGAAGGGGTGGAGGCATTTGAGTCTCTGTCCTCCTTTCTTGTCTTTGTACTTCCTATTGAGTCAATTTGTTCATGAATTCCACCATTACATTCATTATATCTGTAGCCCATGCTGGGGGCTAGCTAAAGCCCCGGAGGTGGAAGGAGCTTCAGATTCAAATTGGGAACTTTTTGGCTGCACCTCTTCTAGAGCAATGCTGCCTCAGCCTCCAGCACATCCTCAACCTTTTAGTCTATCCTAGCCTAAGGTAATGACTGAGAAGAAGCTGGCTCATGGGAAGCTTCTTCGAATGCTCTTTTAAATCGGCATCCAAGTGCTAGTTGGATTCTAGGCGGCATTGTCCCATTATTAAACAAGAAGATTTGTTTTAAGCAAGATTCAATACACTCACACACATAGGATAGAAAATTTTAAGAAATGCGGAGATTATCAATATATATTCATGGTGCGGGCATCAGCATATCCTTATTTATGTGCCATGCTCCCAGATGCACTAACATAAACTCGATATGCCTATCCCATTATTGTAGTTGGAGACTTCTAATCATGCACCTATACCCTAGACCATACTTTGATACCAACTTTGTCACGCTTGACCCATGGGATGTGACCGATGTAGAAGGTCATTGTTAGGAAACCCCCTACAAGCCTAACTATGCATACCAAGACACACAATTGTACCAATTTGCAACTAAATATATCAAAAATCCAGCAAAGTTTCCTTTGTTTTTCAAATATCCAAGCACAAGGCTTATACAAACAAAAAGGGCTACACATCCATTATAACCTGTACAACAATACAAACAAATGCAATGGCATAGAATACACAGTCTATATCCTATTGGGCATCCAGCAACCAAATACATGCAAATATAATCCTACCAACTGCCATTGATTTCCACCATTCATATATCTTTATACTCTACAGGAATGATCCATTTGGTCAAAGAGCAGATCCTATATCATTGTGAGGTGCAGGAATGGTAGGTGTTTTCTGGGGCTTTGAAAAACATTGAGAAGAAAAGAGTGAGTTTCATAAAAATTCAGTGAGTAGACAATCTCATAAAAACCAAAACCTCATTTATAAATCATATTTGAAAAGAAATATAGCCATCAAAATAAGCTTACCCACTTAAACATCAAAATCCCACAATAAGTTAGGAAGCTTCAATTATCAAGAAAGTAAGTAATTGAAAATATAATATTCAATAACATGAAAATAAGCATGAAAATATGCTACTATGAAACATATATTCATCATGGCATAAATATGAGAGAAAGTCAATAAACTTTCTAAAATATGTATATCAATGCTCAAT
>JANHAO010017701.1:0-13875 GCA_026873985.1 Saraca asoca
TCACCATCTAAATTACAACAAACAATTTTATAAAATTTCTATTCAGTGGCTTAATTTGTAAAAATTATATAGTAAAATTTGAAGGTCCATTTAACAGCACATAATAATTTAAATAAATTGGACATTAATTCAATAAAATAATTTTATTTCTAAAAAATTTAAGAAAAATTATAAAAAATACCCAACATATAGCAAACACACAAGAAAATTTGCCAAAAAAAAAAAAAAAATAAACAAAGAACCACAGAATCGAAGAATCGGAAAATACAAAAAAAATACCAAAATCAACTAAAAAATCCTTGTACCTTGATACCAGAACAACTGGCGACGACGGAGACGCTGAGAACAACCGACGGGCTGCTGCGGATGACGGATGGGCTGCTGTGCTGCGGACGATGACCACGACGACGGAGCTGTGAGCTACTGCACGATTCTACAGAAAATGAATTTGGGGACGATTATAAGGGTTTCAAAAATTTCAACGGAAATTCCAACAGAACATTTCCGTTGGAATTAAAAAAATAATCAAAACGCACCGTTTAACTTAAGGATATTCTAACGGAAATTCTAACGGAATAAGTCCGTTAGAATATTCCAACGGATTATGCAATGGATACATATTTACGCTGGAATAATTTCAATGGATCGTCTGTCCGTGAAAAAATTTGTTGGAGTAATATAACGGATTTCTGGATCCATGATTAAATCCGTTGGAATATTCCAACGGACTTATTCCGTTGAAATTTTCGTTTAAATCCGTTGGAATTTTTGTTAGAATATTTCAACTGATTAAATTCCGTTGGAAAATCATGATTTTCTTGTAGTGGTAGTGGTTAGACTTCGCCCATGTTCCAAAAACTACTACTTATGTGATTGTCATGTGACTTTTTTTATTTCTTACAAATGATATATATATATATATATATATCTCGCAAGGGCCCAAATCGAAAACTTCCTATTTGTAAAATACAAATACCAGTCGACAATAATGGCCAATGAATAATCTACACGTGTAAAAAAAAAATACTCGCAATCATATGACTAACCTTTCCTGTTAGCCTTTGGATGGCATAAGTAAAGTTTAATGTGAAGTTATTGATTGATAAATCCAAATTATTTTGATATTATAAAGTTTCTTGTACAGTATATTTTTTTTAAGCTATTCTAGTATAATATTAGTGTTTATTTTTTTTGGTGGGGGTGGGGGGGGGGGGCTTATCTCACTAATTTTGAAATGATTAGATTTTATTTGCACATTCTTTAGAAACTTGAATTTAACAATTAATAATTTGTAGTGGTTGGAGTTCACCCATGTCCCAAAAATTATTTCTTATAAATGATATATATATATATATATATATTATATTATATATAAATCCCAAGAACTCAAATCGAAAATTTCCTATTTGTCAGACACAAATACCAGTCAGCTATAATGGCCAATGAATAATCTACATGTGTAAAAAAAAAACTGACAATCATATGACAAACTTTTTCTGTTAGCCTTTGGATGGCATAAGTAAACTTTACTGACAAGTCATTGATTAATAAATCCAAATTATTAAAGAAGGTGCGGGGTAAAATTCAATCATCTAAAATTAGTGGAATAAGTTGCACTTTTCCCCTGCCTTTTTTTTTTTGGGTGATTTGAAGGGGGCTTTTAGAAGTTTTTCTTAATATATAATTTGATTATTGATTAAATATGTTGCTAATTGGATGACAATATATTTTAAGATTTTCTGTAATGAACTTCGACCTTTATGGCACATATGGGCTTTTCAAATAACATGTGTTTACAGGCCAAAAGAATATTATAAACATCTTAATATTATGACGTGGGTTTTAATTAAAATTAAAATTTTAAATTATGATTATGATTACAATTATAATTATGTTATAATTAATAAAATTATGGATAAATATGAATAAATATAATTATTATAGTTCAAAATTATAATTATAATATTATCTGTAATAATAAAATTCTACCTAACATCAAAGTTGGCGACTGAACCTCGGCTAAAATTGTCATGAATTTCCGAGTTAATGATAATGGCTTTTTCTTCGGCCAACAACAATTCATGAAAACAGCAGAAACAAGGACTGGTTGCTACTAGCTAGTTATATGCACTTAAACAACCACGCAATAAAGCTGATGGGCCCAATCCTAATCACAATATTGGGCCAGATGCGAGTTCAAACAACGGTAGAAGTTTTAGGCTTGAACTTTTTTAGTTACAGATTGCAATTGTCCAGTTTCACCGTCTATCATTGCAAGTTTCAATCCAATTTTGTCCATTATATTGATATTTTTTAATTATAATGTTTACTCATTTTCTTTTTTTTTTTCCACCATAATTCAGTACATCTGTAGAGATCATTTTCTTTGTTTCCTTCAGTAAGATCAGCACTTTCTCCTCCCCCACAAGCCAATCCATTTGGAAATTTTGGATTTGATACATCTTGTGGAAGGCATGATGAGGACAATTTTTTTGAAAAACTTGCTTTTGTTGATTGTTGTATTTGTTTTCCTTGTACTCTTTTTTGGGTAGCAAAATCGTTTAACCTTCAAAGCTGATAATGTGTTTGCTTCTAACCTGTTTGCTGTCTTCAAGAGGAAAGGAAACCCTATGCTTGAGATTAATGCTGCCGGTTTGGCCCTCTGTCAATTTTATTATCAGCACATCTGCTGTGAATTTGCAAATGCTTCTTTCTAATAGCACATACAAACTCTCTCTCTCAATCTCTTCTGTCAATATATTTTTAAGGCTTTGTTTGTTTAAGACATTTTCCAAAAAAAAAAAAAAAAAACTCATTTGCTTGTATACAAAGAATTTCACATAACTTATATATTTGTAATTAATAAAAACATATGATGTTATGGTAGTGTGGAAAACCAGCTTCCTTTTTGAAAGAGTGCATGTTTTTTGCCACACTCCTTCCATATAATATTGAATATATAAAATATTTTTTTTCTTATTTTAATATTTTATAACTATAAATACAAACAAATAAGATTAATTATACCAACACATTCTATAATCAATTAAGGTGAACAATAAGAAAAAGTTGAGCTTCTTGTACGCAACAAGCTCTCACACATGTAAGGTAAAGAAACAAACCAAGCCTTATCAGAAGACTGCGAGTAAATGAGGTGTGAAACCTGTATTTTGTACGAATCTCACACTTCACTCAAATACGTGGACTTTCAGTATGTAATATGAAAACATGACTTGTTTGTAAATGTAAGCAAACGTTGGAGTAGAGTAACATTGTGCAAATCCAAGTGTAAAGCGACTGGTTCATTATAGTTAACAAAACTTCATATCGGAGCATTATTATTTTATGGTGATTGGTTGCTTAATTTATATTTATTCCAACCTTAAATTTCTGGCTTTGTCTACAGAGGGCAGACAGCAAGAATTCAAATAAGAAACCTTCACAATTTATGCAATTGGCATGTCCATTTTTAATGTCTTGTCGGTTGAGCACGTGCATGGGAGAGATATGGTTGGTTTCTGCTAATTTAACGTAATCCAGAATGTGAAGTAGTTTTGGGTTGTGTTTTTGCTCTTACACAATAGACTATATGAACTTAAAATGGTGGAGGTCACATTACAGGATTAGCATATAGCAGCAAGCATCTGCATTTCTCAATATATACAGACAAAAATATAATCCATATTCCCTTCTTTTAGATGGTAGCCTTTTATGATTTTTTAAAACCAAGTGCTTTAAGTTGAAATTTGTAATTTTTTTTAAATCTTTCCCGCAAGTCATGTGAAAAATTTTCTTATTGTTTTCAGAGTAGAGTATGAAAGGGAGAAGGAGGTTTTATAAAACCATGTACATATTTAATAAAAAGAAAAAAAAAAGTAGGAGATTTGTTGACCTAATTCAAAATTTGAAAACTATGTCATTGACTGAAAATGTGATTTCATTTGAGATTTAATGTGTGGCGAAGGAGCAGAAATCAAACAAGAAAAATCCAATGTTTCTGGTGAGCATCAACTTAAAAGGGTTGATTCAGAATAATGATTGATATTGGGGAAGATGGTCCAATTTATGTATACATATAGTCTGCTAAGAACTTGATAGAGTCAAATGTTATTAATATGCTTCATGTCCCTTGGGTGTGAATCCATTGAATTTGAAATCATTAAACGATGCAAATAATCACAGTGACAAGGTAAAGAAGTCCAAAACTACGGGTCAACGAACGGTACTATACAATGATTTCAGAATTCAGATCAGTATCCAACAAGAATATAGAAAACAAATATCTATTAAAACAAACTACAAATATCTTTTCTTCTGCGTTTTGTTGCCAAATGCCAAACCTAACATTAGCGTTTAGGTAGAGAACAACTGTTGAAAATTCTTAATTGGATTTTGAACTAACAGAGGAAAAAATGGAAAAAAGAGTTTGCAAGCAAGACAGTTAGCTTAGCACCTTTATGCTGACTTTTCCGGCTTACTGACTGTCAGTGACAATCTTTTTCATTGTAGAGAAGAGTGACATGAGATGCATATGCCACTTGCATATTTTATACATATTTCTTTTACTTTTGAGGATGAAGAACGAAGGGAAAACAAAAGAAAGAGAGTGGACTACTATTGTTTTGAAGTTGAACTCGATCAATTTTCTTCCATTTGCTTATGTGAAAGCTTCTTGGTAGAGCCCACAGCACAAGATAGCCTTTAATTATAAAGTTACGATGTTCTGGATTCCAATCCATGCTAATTTTTATAGAGCTTAAGATATGAAGTTATAATAAGAAGTCTTATATTGGTTTGTTTTGATGGAAAATATTTTTTATAAGAATAGTCTTACTTATTTTTATTTATAGTTATAAAATATTAAAATAATATACAATATTTTATTTATTTAATATTATATATAGAGAGAGTGTGATGAAAAATAATATTCATTAATTTAGAGTAGAAGTTATTTTTCTACATTATCATAGCATCATGCACTAATTTATACATATTTCTTTTACTTTTGAGTATGAAGAACGAAGGGAAAACAAAAGAAAGAGGGTGGACTACTATTGTTTTGAAGTTGTACTCGATCAATTTTCTTCCATTTGCTTATGTCTTAATAGAGCCCGCAGCACAAGATAGCCTTTAATTATAAAATTATGATGTTCTGGATTCCAATCCATGCTAATTTTTATAAAGCTTAAGATATGAAGTTATAATAAAAAGTCTTATATTGGTTTGTTTTGAAGGAAAATATTTTTTATAAGAATATTCTTATTTATTTTTATTTATAGTTATAAAATATTAAAATAATATAAAATATTTTATTTATTTAATATTATATATAGAGAGTGTGATGAAAAATAATATTCATTAATTTAGAGTAGAAGTTATTTTTTTTACATTATCATAGCATCAGACACTAATTTATTAATCATAAATATATAAATGATATAAAAAATCTTTAATTAATTGTACGAAAACATATAAGATTTTTCTCTACAAAATGTTTTCTAATAAAACAAACAAAATCTTAATAGTTCATATGTTTTCTATAAAAAATAATGTCTAATTTAATTGTAATTATGATAGCTTCCTCTTTTATTGTATTTCGACATCCAAGTGATTAGCGAAAAGAATTTAACACATAAACACGCATGAGATTGTGATAGTTAACATGACCTCAGTTACAAGGTTATCCAAGTGGTTAATCAGAAGACCATCCGTGATAACTACACTATATCAGCATGCATTTCAAGTCTCTGTCCTCAATGTTCAACTCAATCATATAATTGCTTAGCTTCTTCGCTGCCACCACGGCCATACGATTGGCCTACTCTTAGCTCTCCTCTACTTGTTTTTTAAGATTTTCAATTTGGTCAATTATAAAGACTATTATTTCTTGTTTTTCTTCACATGACATGGACTCTACTTTCTCATCAAAACTTAGATCATATGAGTTCATAGCAGCTTTGTTTTTCAGACTATGAGAATCCTCAGAAATATTAACAACAAGTGTTTTGAGTCTTTTTTTGCATTTGCCTTAAACACCGATAGCTATTGCAACATTTTTTTTAATAAAGGACTTCATTGTAGGAGTAAAATTAAACCTCTTAAGGGCTTCAATATCCATTTGTTAAATCAAATCCATTGTAGACACGGTATGAATTGAGCACTAAACATCTAGACCCTTAACATCATCTGTAGGTTGCTACTACTAGAACCCTCTGTTGACTAAAAGATTCATTATTTTTTAATTAATGTTTTAGTACTGAACAGGTTGCACGACTATCCTAATTCATTGATAATTACACACCATCAGGCCTCGCATATGCTTACACGAGGAGGCATCATCCGTTGTTGCAGTAGGCAAACCATTCCATCTGTATGATCTTACAACTGTCATACACAATAATATAATTGCTACACCAGGTAGTGCAAAAAGCAAGCTAACACGTTGTAGAATATATTAGTTTGCACGTCTAGTGCACCATAACAATGCCTATTTTTCATTGTTACATTGGTAGCTGCATCCTTATTGTATCCCATAAGAACAATCTTGTAAGAAACTTCCCTGTATAAGTTTTCCAAGTTTGCAGCACTATATTTTCTAGTTCTTTGTTATCATGGATTTTCCACAACTTTATAGCAACTTTAGCAATATATTTAGTGAGAGGTTCAAGGTTTGGTGTGAATATGAAAGACTTGTCGATGTCATTGTCAGAATCCATTTTGGATTTCACCGATCAAGACTTGCAGGTGGTTCATTTGTATTTTTTTATTACGCATTGGAATTGTTGAAGAATGAAAGAGGAATGGAAGGATTCAAAGACAAAAAAAGGATCAAATTTTCATGGCAAATGAAAAAAAAAAAAGTTCACAGAAATCACAAAGAACGGGCTTGAATATTATAAAGAGTCGTTTGGTATATTGATTCTTTTTTCATTCCTGGAAATCATTTTTCCTGAGAATTATATTTTCTGAGAATAATAATTCCTAAGAATGTTAAAATACATTTGATTTACTTTAAATATTTCTGGGAATGTTAGACATTCTCATATTTAGTTCTAATGCAACTTTTTTGAGAATCTTAGCATTTTTATCAAAAACACCCCTATCTATTTTAAGTTAAAAAAAGTTACTTAATATAATTAATAAACATTTATTTTTAAAAAATTAAAAAATTATGTGTTTATTAATTTTTTATGCTTTGTAACTTTTAATTATTTTATGATTAAAAGTGAGAGAGAAGATGAGAGAAAAAGTGAGAAAGAGAATAAGGGAGAGTGAGGAAGGGGATGAGAGAGAAAGTGGAAAAGAGAATAAGAAAGAGAGTGAGAGAGGAGATGAGAGAGAAAATGTGAGAGAGGATGAGAAAAAAAATGTAAGAAAATGGATAAAAGAGGAAGTGAGAATGGGGATGAGAAAGAGGATGAGAGAGAAAGTGAGAGCGTAGAGAAATGTCAATATTTTATTTTTTACAATATTATATTTATGCCATTAATAAATTGTATATATGTCTTCTTACAGTTAAAAAGTATACCCACGTCCATGGAAAATTAGGATTCCCACCTCCTCTCACATGAGAATGTTTTTTGAGGGAAACTTAGCTAAAAAAATATTTCTAAGAATACTAATTTTCTAGGAATGTGTTTTTAAAAAAAAACATACCAAATATAAGAACATAAGATTCCTAATTTAAGATTCTTGAGAAAATAAAAAAGAATTCTCCTACCAAATGTTAGCAAGAGAAAGAGAAGATAATAATGCAAAATCTGATATCAAAGAGGCCGTGTGAAGTGGTCAAGCTTACTTATGTTCCTCTTTTTCTTAGTATTATATTGTGGAAAAGTGAAGCTGCTAATGACTAAAAGTGAGGCGAAATTCTGGAGTTCAGTGTTGAGGGTTATGCCTTATGGTGCCTTTTATACAGGCATTGCATCTGGGTTTTAGGGTATAGACACTACATCAAACAAATAAATAAGGTGGCCTATTTCAAGCAGTGGTTTACATCTTTTGATAAAAAAAGAAAAAGAATTGTGCCTTATCTTAAAAAAAAAATAGCTCTTATTTTTATTCATTTATAATTTTTTTAAATTATTATAACACATTTTTAATCGCAACATTCTACCACTAATGCAACAACCCCTTGTTATATTGTTTTCCCCTTTTTATTAAACAATCGACAATAATAGTTGTGTTGACTTATTTTTTGATATATTTTTAAAAAAATAATTTTGCGTTTTTTGTATGTCTCATTTACATACTCAATCAAAATTTATTTGATTTAGTCTTTTTCATCTGATTTTATTTTTTTTGTTGGCATAATTTTTATAGCATACTAATGAGAAGCTCAAGAAAAAAGGTACAGATTTTTTTTTTCTAAAGTATATAAAAAAAAATTGAACAAAAAGAGTACAACAAGAGATGGTCAATGACACGTGCAAAATGGTAGTTTATCAACAAAAAGTTTTGAAAACTCACGATGCTTTTTAAAAAAATATCAAACTCGAATCAAATTATAATTTTTATAATCAACCCTAATGCACAAATCAAATTATAGTCAAGTTTTACCTTAAAAAATTTTGATTTGCTTTTGTTGAAATATATATATATATATATATATTTTATGGTTGGCTTTAAATGTTTTGAATAAAAATCAAATTTAATTGAAGATATTGGAGAGAAAAAAATCTTTCAGCTGATATAACCAAGGGAAAAAAATTAAAACATAATATGATTGATTTAGTATACATTTAATGTCATGTAATATATATATATATATATATATATATTATATGTGCATACAAAAGTTTCATTCATCTTTCTTTATCACTGTCTTGCTAATTCACACATATAAGGAAAAATAGGAGAGAAAAGAAAAGCTTTTTATTGCCTTCTTTTAATATGAATTCAGTGGAGAAAAGAATTGGAATTTTTGACATTTCAAAAAAAAAAAATTACTCCTTACTTTAATCTTTATATTATTTTGATGACGTTGAGCTTTAGAAAGAATCTCATCTTTCTAAAAGGATGCAATACTTGAAGAGCACATAAAACATAATGAACATTCTAAGCATCTTTTCAACATACAATCTGAGACAAGCTAAGAAGAATTATCCTGGGTTCTGTCACGATGAATCCATATGCCTAGCATGAAAAGGACATCACCAAGATCCTTGTATGTAAATAGTATATACATCATCTCAACCACAGGGCTCATAACAATGTTTTCAATGAGAATATCATCAACATAAGACTTGAAACATATATATGCTTGTACCAACTTAAAATAGATATACATATTTGCATTATTCTCCTTGAATCCAAGAGAAGAAATAATCTTAATAATCTTAAGATACCATTGTCTAGATGTTTCATTCAAATCATATCTATGAATTTTTTTAATTTACACACTAAGTATTCTTTACTTTTCTTTTGAAAATCATCTAGTTGGTTCACACAAATAGTTTCTGGTTAATCACTATTCAAGAAGGCCATTATGCATTAGATGAAGCTCCAAGTTAAAATGAGCTACTAGTGCCATAACAACTCCAAATGAGTTTTTCATTAAATAAATAAGAAAATTTTCTATAATTAATGCCTTCTTTCTAAATGTGGCATTTTGCCACCAACATGATCTTATACCTTTCAATCAACCTTTAAGTGTCTCTTTTGGTCTTAAAGATCATTTTGCATCCAATTGGCTTGCAACCAATATGTAACTTCATATGATCTAACACATCATTATGAATTATCAAAGTAATCCATCATTTACAGCTTTCATCCATTTTAAAGAATTAGAACTTCAAATGCAATTTTGAACTTGTGAGAAATCAGTGGCATCAAATTCATGCTCTTATAGGTATACCATATAGTAATTAGTAATTTCTAGTCTGCGAGCCATCTGGGATTTCCTTGAAGGTATTTCATTTACAAGATTTGGTTCTTTTCTACTACCAGTGAAGTATTAAGCTTTTCAACTTCTAACATAAATTTTATCATATGTTGTACTAGATCATCTAGATCAATTTGGTTTATTTTCAACCAATAATGGTACTAGTGGAACAGCAAATTGTACTTCTCTAAGAGAGATATTACATGAACTTTCACTCCAACTATCCAACCAGCCCTTAAAATAAATAGAATAAGGTGTTTCTATTACCTTGATGATGTATATCGAGCAATAAAATCTACTACTTTTGTAATCGTTACAAAATTCAATAAAGTGATTATTAATATTCTTTAGATTAAGTTACTTAATAAATAGATCATATGGCTTTAGTTTTGCATTGCAACCCTGGACATGCAAATGCTTTAGACTAGGCTTTTCTTGTACAACAAATTATACGGGGTTTCAAGTACTACTTACTAGGGACTTGATTCAGAATATATATTGCAATCTTTAAAGCATGGCCTTATACAAAGTCTAGTGAAATTGAATGCACCAACAAACATCTGATCATATCCATGAACGCATAATTCCACTTTTTTGCGATCCAATCCTATTCGAGTGTTTCAGGCATAAGGTTATTAACCTTAAAGTTCACAATTTTGGACATATCTTATAGAAGAATCAAAATTTTCATCAGTTTATTGTATCTTAATAACACTCGGCATAATCAGTCTACCTATGTTATTGTAAATCAACTCCAGTACATTTAACATTTTAATCCTTTTTTCTTTCTCTAACTCCAATGGGGAGTATCTTCCTTAATGCAATCAATACACACATCAAAAGGATAAGTCTGTGTCATAAAGAATCTCTTCTTTTATCAATCACTCCATCTTTTTATGGAGATATCACTTAGACACCTATGCCATAGTATTGAGGATCTCACATCAATTCTGACCCTTTTGTATCCAATCACAATATTTATTTAACTGACTAACTCTTCAATATCTAGATGGCAACTTCTCTTATATACTTATCTTACACTTTTCCACTATTTTCAATCGAATTATCGACTTTCTATCACTTGGCTTCCTCTTGTTTTTTAAAACTTATAATGAATTTATAATGCAAATGATTGCACTTTGTCTAACCACCAAGTGTTTGATGGAATGTTTCACTAAAGCCAGAGAAACATCTTGATTTATTATGATGTGCATTTAAATCAGCTTTCTTGTTTTCCAAAATTAGGTTCCCTTTTGGGTGTGACTAACTTCCATGCTCAATAATCGATATGTGTGAAATACTATGAGCATAGAGAGCTTTCAATTATTCATGTCATATTTGGTTTGATCAACTATAGAGGCCGTTTCCCTCAAACTCTACTCATTCTCTTAGGTGTGATATAATGTCTTAAGAATATCAATTTGATCCGGAAGAGACTCTAAAGCATATTAAATCAAATGACTATTTTCTAAGTCCACTTACATGCCTTTCAGGCAATAATAGTTGTATACCTATTTTGTAATGTGCTAACAAGTATCACTAATACCATCCTAAACAATTTTATCCAATAATGAAAGGCAATATCCTTTTCGGCCTTATCAAACTTTACGAAACTAAGTTATAGAGTCCATAAATGCTTTGGCGTTTGGAAAGTAAGTAATTCTCTTTATGATAGTCTTATTTTTAGTATATATCGCAACCATCAAGTACACTTTATTATAGTGTATCCACTTTTCACGAATAGTCATTGCGTAGCAATAGAGTCATTGTTTATCTTCAGCTCTCTCTCTCTCTCTCTATGGCAAATATGAAATTTGATAATTGCCAGATATACTATTAGTAATTCAACCCATATATCTTCTACTCAACCCAGTCCGTCTTCACGGTAATAAATTACATAAGTAACAAAATATTGAGAAAATAATAATTTTTGAAATTCAATATAAATTTTCAAAATTGTATGTTCAATGTAGTTTTGCTATAAATAATGTTTCCTTAATATCTATGCAATTCCAAACAGTATTACATTATAAAACTTAACATTGATAGGGGCATTTAAGGCTTCATAATATAATACAAGGATTGAATGTTACATTCATAAAATTTAATGCCGATAAGGTATTTAAAATTTTAAGAACATAACAAACAATCTTAATACTCATATTATCACCAACAAACTATATTAATAATATTATATCAATAGAGCTTGTATATTACTAAAATAGCACTTTTTTAAATACAATTCTAAAATGTAATTTCAACAAAATTTTATACATTTGGTCTCACAATAGGTGAATATACAATTGCACAAAATTTCATGGTACAATATAAGCAATATAATTCCTACATAATCATAATTTTATGCATACTATCATATGAAATCCAAATAATAATCAGACAATATCACAAAATTCTAAAAGAATTATAGAAAATAATGCAACATGTAGAAATCATATGACAAAATTTTCAAACCCAAACAACACCAACTTAGCACTCAAATAAATTGAGTAAGAAATAATTAAAATAATTTTATTTTTAAAAAAAATCTAAAAAAATGTGCATAAAATCCGCCTCAAGGGTCAATGCTATAATCAGAGTCACTGTCTGCCACTGTCTTAGCAGAGCGTGGACCACACGCGCCGTCCTTGTACATGGGCTAGGTTCTCCTGTGTTTGCAATTCATCTTCTTCGCTCGCGAGCTTGTAACAAATATTCGATACCTATTTTCAACCCAACCACGATTTGGTAGAAAATCTCCAGGTTTTAGCCGTTATGTTGCAAATTTTTTACATTAATTTCTTCACCCATATGATTTTCAAGTAAAATCCTCTATTAATTTCAAAAAAATTGGTGTTGTTTTATGCAATTGAAAGATCCAAAAAAGAACTTAAATATGAAAAACTTCAGCTCAAAAAATTTGTAAATTAATGCATCACAGTTTGGGTTTTACGAAATTGATTAAGGATTTTATGTATCTAATCATTTTAGCAATTAGACTTTAATCAATTTGAACAAATACTCTACAATTGAATCAAATTTTGGAAAAAAGTTTATGCTCAAATAGATTTAGTTTCTTTAAACAGTATTTGCTTAAATTGATATGTGTCTTTTACACATTATAGGCTCTTGAGATATAATCATAAATTAATTTAAAAAACATCCCTTTAAATCATTCGAATTTGTGAATTGAATTTTTTGGAAAACTTAAATTATATCAATTCATAGTTTTGTCTCACAAAAATATATAAAATTTTGTAATCAATTCAGAAATATATCAAATCAGAAAAGATAAATAAATTTCATGTAGTAAATCTATAATATTTTCATCACAAATTATAGATTATCAAGTATTTTAGCCACATAAAATTTTTTAAAAAATAAATCTACACAAATTTGAACTTTATAACATAAAAGAAAAAATTGACTCTAATGCCAATTACGAGAAATTGGATAAACAAATATACTCAATTAACTTGATTTATTATATTATGTTACAAAGCATTATTTCTATAGAAATAATTTAATTTTAATAATAATAAAAAATTTACTTAGGACAGATTGAGAATATATTATAGCAAGAACTCCTGGTCAAGTTCACTTCTCACAAACCCTATTAAAGAAAAGGGAGAGAAACAATTCTGAAACCTTAATGAGACAACTATAGCTCTTTCTAGGATGTGAGTAGGATCCTGTCTTATTAAAATTCTATTAAACCAACTGACTCATTATTATAATCCCAATTAGAAAGTTTACACTATTAATGTTTATTAATGACTTAGGTGTCAGTATAGGTTCAATAGTTTGATCATTTGTTAATAAGTCCAACTTAATTATTATAACATTCATTTAATCCAATATAATATTTAATTAAATTATAATATTCCACGTCAAAAACTCTACCAATAAATGTTGAAAATAATCTAAATTAGATTTTGAAAATAAAAAAGGATAAATAAGTTTGATGTGTTGGGATAAGACTCTAAGTCTTTTTT
>JANHAO010017702.1:0-13887 GCA_026873985.1 Saraca asoca
TTTGATTTCTGGTTTATGGGATTTTTCAATCATCAGAAAGCTTTCAAATATCTTGATCAGGCAATCAATCTCTCAAGCTTTGATGTCATTCACAGAGAAAAAGCTTAGAGCAAATATTCAATAGCGAGTCTTGGCGGGAATTGAACACAAATTACTTACAGCTCTCCGAATTTTGTATGGGGATTTGCTGCTTACAAATGGCCACATTAACTCGACGTGGCATTTCATTTGAAAACTTTAGCATAGATAGCAATTCGTACTGACAGTTGTTTTCAGGAGAGCTCAACGGATATGAAGATGAAATTACATCTTCCCAGTGTGGATTTCAAAATATATATATTTGTATTATTACATCATAATCATTTGAACCTGTAAATACAATATTTAATCAAAAATTATTTGCGTTGATATTTTTATATGCTGCGTCCGTCAACGAAATATATATTGAAATCTTTGGTTGAGTCATTTAAAATTACAAGGAATGCTAGAGTCCTACAAATTGTAACAATTTTGTTCCAAATGGCTTTAAAATTAATGTAACTAAATGGTAAAACATGCCATCAATAAATAATGAGTATTTTTAATCATAATTAAAGTAAGGAAAAATTACATTTTACCCAAAAGTGATTTTATCCTTTTTCACTTAATTCACATGTATTTTTAGATGTTGAAATTCACTCACTTGAAATTTTCGTTTGTAAAACTGTGTCCATATAATTGTTTTGCATTCAAAATATAACAAAAAGAACATGTACAATGCATGTGCTTGAGATTGCGTCAAATTTTCTCAAAATTAAATCTAATTTGAAATTAATTTTCAAAAACAATTTAGAAAAATTATTATTGTAATTTTATGAATATTTTTTTATACTTTTTCACAATTTTTTTTATGAAATGCTGTACTTTTATATGAAAATGTTGAAACTTTTGCAAATTTGTAAGCAGTTTTTGTTGATACATTGCAATTATTTATATATGTGCTGCATGCAAAATTATATATATTTTATAAAATTTTAAAAATTTTGTATATAAACTACAATTTTTACTACAAAGCTTTAGACTGCTTTTGTTTTGTTAAGACATTTTTCTTTAAAAAATTTCATTTATTTATATATAAGTACAGATCTTTCATATCATTTATACATCTTATGATAACAAACTAAGGCAGGGTGTTATGATAGTGGGGAAAAAATAATTTCCCTTAAAAAATAGTGAATATTGTTTTCTACTACACTTTTTACATGTAATATTAAATAATTAGAATATTTTTTATTATTTTAATATTTTATAACTATAAATATAAGTAACTAACTTGTACCACATATGATGTACGAGTTTAATTAATATTATTTGATAACAATATATAAAATAAATTTAAAGTATAAATTATAATATATTTAAATATAGATAAATCATTATTATATTTTTACCTATTAAATAACTATATAATTGATATAATAATATATATAATTGGTATAATAATATTCATATTAGTTGTGAGTAAATACTATATTTATTTTAATTTGATAAAGTTATTCCATTAATAATTTAAATTATTTAAATATATCATTTGAATTTTTTTATCTTTTTGAATTTTTTTTAATATATTAATACTCAAGTTAATTTATTTATAAATTATTTTATTTAAAAATTTAAATTAATAACTATATGCTAGAAGATTTAATTATTTAATTAATAAGAGTTCATGCACTATCATAATCAATATATTATCTTCAGAAAATATACATTTTAGAAATATTTTTTATAAAATTTTGAAAATATTTTAAATTAAAATTGTAATAAATACTCAAAAGTGATAAGAATTTTTTTAAAAAAATTATGAAATATCAAAAAAGAAAATTATGAAATATCAAATTAAGTATTTAATATTTAAAGATAATATGAAAGTTTAAATAGTGAGAATCTTTAAATAGATATTATGTACTAAATCATAATTAGATATTACTAATCATGTATTGATACGTATTTTATTTATATGTAAATATAATTGTTTACTTATATATAAATTATTTAATACACTCAAAATTAATATAAATTGAAATCTATTAATGAATTTAAACTAAAAATCAGGTATAGATAATTTTATCAAATATTTTTTAAATAAATAATTTTTATAAAGAATGAAGGTATATAATATTTATCAAAGTGGTTTACAATTTAAAAATTTGAAGATATGTTATTAAAATTATTTAAAATTTGAATTATGTAACTAACTGAAATATTAAAATATTTTTAAATTTTATTTTTAATATTAAATATTTAAATTTAATACCATCAAATTCTAAATTAAAAATCATTTTAATAATATTAAAATTGATAACAAAATTACATTGTTCAAAGAAATAAATAATTAAAATATTAAAAATTAGAAATCTAAATATTATTTAATAATTCAAAAAATTTTAAAATTAAATTAATATTTCAATAATTTAATAACAATAAAATTAAAAAATTAAACTAGAAATTTGTTATAGATAATTCAAATATATAATATATTGTTAGTCAGATAAATATATAAGTTCTATCCAAGATTTAAATTGGAATAAAAAAATAAATAAAAAATTAAGAATATTTATAACTTGTTATTTCTTAACAAGTGGAAGATACTTATTGTATAATAATATTTGGATAAGGGTGAGTATTATAACTTTTATAATATTAAGAAGATTTGATAATTCAAAAATTGAAAAATTAAATTAACATTAAATAATTTAATAGTAATAAAATTAAAAAATTAAATTAAAAATTGATTATAAATAATTTAAATAAATAATTATTATTAAAATACATAAATATATAAATTTTATCTATAATTTGAATTAGAACAAAAAAGAAAAAATAAATAAAAAATTAGAAGTTTTTTTCATTTGCACTCTTTTGACAAGTGAGAAATACTTACTATGTAATGACTATCGGACAAAGATAAGTGCTATAATTTTTATAATACTAAGAAAATTAAAATTATTTCTATAAAAGATGTTTTCCTGGAAAACAAAAACAAACGGATTCTTAAAAGTAACCTTTAAATTTTTTCATACATTGTCCACAAGTAAAACATAACAAGACCATTTCCTAATTAAGAATTTCACAAATTTCTCTGCCTCCTCTTGGCCTAAATAAATTTTTATACTAGACTTTTTCAAGTTCTGCATGAGATTTTCTATTTGATGTCGAGGAAAATCTAATAAGCTGTTAACATAGGGCTCATTTAAAAAGACTTCTGCACAGGCCATTGAGCCATTTTGAATCATTGATGCACTTTTCTGATTTGAAGGATCAGATGATGATGCAATATTTTCAAGATGAAGCCAAGGGATTTTATCCTTCTATAATCGACGTGCAATTTATAAATCGTAAGAATTATACATGAGGTTAGTTTTTTCACGATATCCTGGAAGACGTTTACTTAGAAAATATTTCTAATTTCACAATAATATTAAAATTTTTAATTCCTTTATAATATTAAGATTTTAAGTATTATTTATTTTAAAAAATTAAAAAAAATTAATTTTAAAATCTAATTAATCATAATGTCAAAAAAAATTCATAAGAAATCATAATACTTAAATGTTACTTACGTAAAACAAAAATGTTTCCCTTGTGGCTTATGATCTTTTATTAAAAGAGAGAAAAATAGTGATCATTATCGTGGTCAAAATATTGCACATGCAGCAACATGGAGCTTTTGTCTGGCAAAAAGTCACATTGTGGGCACTCATCATTCGGTCTAGCTGGCTTTCATAAAACAATTGTAGGTTTGTTTATTTTGATTAAAAAAAAAAGAAATTTTATGAAAAATATTTTTATAAAAAATGTATTTTTAAAAAATAAATAAATTTTTTATTTTTTAAACAATTAAAAAATACTTTCTTTTATTTGATGTATAAAGATAAACTATTTTCTTTTATTAAAAAATATTGATATATATATATATATAAATTTTATTTTCAAGGTCAATCTACTTATTTTGTTATTAGAATTTTTATGGTATGAATTAACAAATTTTTATTCATAAAAATAAAAAATTAAGTATAATTTATATTAAAAGGTTAAAGATAGAGTGGGAATAGATTGGGCAAGAAGGAGGGAGAGAAGAGGGAAAAAAAAAAAGATGAGAGAGAAGGGGTAAAGAGTAGGAAATGGAAATAAGAGGGATGAGAGAAGAGAGAGTGATATGAAGAGAAAGATTGGATAGAGAGGAAGAAGAAAAATAAAGAAAAATAAAGAGAAAGATATATGGAAAAAAAAAAGTACCTAGAGAAGAAAGAAAAAATAGAGAAAGAAGAAATTAAATTATGTGATATTAGATAATTTAGAAAAATAATTTTTTTAATTTAAAGGAGAGGCCACATTATCACTTTTCCTCTTAAAAGAAAATTTAAATAAGTAAAACGAATTTAAATATGTTGTACCTTAGCGTGGGTGAAACAAAATGAGTAAGCTATCATTTGCTCAGCTCTATATATTACAAGAGAAGAAAGCATAAAAATTATAGGAGGCTGGCTGAAAATGCTCACTTGATACTCATACAGGAGGAATACGGTGCTGATTCAGAATGATTTGGCATCTCCACAACTTTTTCCAATATCCATTCACTCTATTTTATGCATATTCTACAAATGCCCCCACGTAAAATAAATAAATAAATAAATAAATTCTACCTTAACCATTCTAATTGTGAGCAGACCTTCTAAAAGATAAGGAAGCCTGATATCCAAGAATTTTAAAACTATATATTAATTTTATGTATGTAATTATGTAAAAAAAATTAAAATTTCTTTTGTATAAATTATTTGACTTTAAAAAAATTTTAGATCAAGATTTGTAATAAATTCCAGTTCATATAAACTTTTGGATTCAAAGGATTAAGTCATAAATATATAAAAGCTTTACTTTTCATCAAATTTCCTTCGTCTTTTTATGGGTGGTGTAGCAAATCTTTGACTCATATATATGTTGGAGATTGAATACAATGAACTTGGTTTAAAAGTGAGACAACTTGGTAAGGTGTTGATGTGGGAATGATTAAGATATCCCCTTTTTCACAGATAAGGTTCTCCTCGCTGAGTTCCTCCGACAACATCATATCCATTGCCGCCTATGTAAAGTCAGCCATGAATCTTTGCATGTTGTTTCCTTCCATGGAATCCATTGATTCTTACCCTAATTCTAATTTTGAATTGTGCTTGTCATCATATTGTGAATATGTTGACAAAATTATAGATCAATGTAGAAAAATCCTAATTCTTATTTTGAACTGTGATTGTCTTCATACTGTGAATATGTTGTCAAAATTATAGGTCAATGTAGAAAAATATAATTGTAATGATATAATCAACAACAATGATATTATATTAACGTTGTGATTATGTATCATAATTTAAAATATTGATTATTATTAATGTAGAAAAATACAGTTGTTACGGTAGGATTTGTAATAATATTTTACGCACAATATTATTATTGGGAATCACAATTTACAACCTTCATTATTGTCACTCAGATGAATATAAATATATTAAAAAAAAGGAACTATTTTCAACACAAGTACATGGTCATTGCCCAATAAGGCATGAACTATTTTTATTGTGTATTTAATCAAAGTTGTGGCATTGTTGAAGCAAACATTATATATATAAGTTTTTTTTTTCCCCTACATGTCCTTTGTGATAAACAACTCTCAATGGAGCAAATCAGAAAATAATTTCTAATACATAATAAGGGTGGAGAAGAAACCAAAACCAGTAAACGTAAATCACATATTATATAGAATCAGAGGCCTAACATGTTTGTCTACGATAATAAATTAATATTAATTCATATATTGAAAAATTCTAAAAAAAAAACACATATTATCTTTAGATTTATTTTACAATGGTTCACATAATGTTATTTTCACAATTTTTTTTAAAGAATGTCATAAGTGATTTATTAATGTCTAAAATTGTTAAAGTAATTTTGAATGCCCATGACGCAAAGGGTAATGTCTTGTAATTGAGGGGACCATGCATCACTTTAAAATTCATGAAAAATCAGGTTTTAGAATATTTTTTGGATTTCTCAAAAATTATAATTAGTCCTAATTTATATGATGAGCTCTACAATAGTACAATATATAATTTGGCCCCAAAGAAATTAGATACAGTATTCTGGAGTGATCTCAAAGAAGATAGGGTAACGAGGTGGCAGAGGATAACACAACTACGTTACCACGAAGTGCAACTAAAATTCCAAGTATAAATTAGATTCTGTTTTCTGATATTTAATTTAATTATACTTTTATTCAATAATAAATTTATATTTTTCTTATATTTAATTTAATTACACTTTTATGAATAAAATACTAGGCCAATACAAAACACATATCCGAGCAAAAACTTATTAGATATTTTATATTGAGCCTAAAATTGCCTAAGTTTAGACATGTTTATTTTATTCCCTATGTTTCACTCACTAGACGTATAATAAAATTTCTTATATCATATTTTGAAACATTTCACAAAATGTTACAATTTTATATAAAATTTATGTGTAACATTTAAAAAAACACATAAAAAATTATAACTTTATCAATTGAAAATGAAACATAAAAAGAATCTAAAAATATACAAATTCAACCTATAATTTATTATGAAAAATTTACAAAAAGTAAAAATTTTCGTAAAAGCTTACAAATTTTATATACAAGTGAACTTTGAGGATATTTGATAAATAATCTTTTCATCATATTTTAGTTGATTTGAGGGATTTTAGCTATTTGAGTAAGTCAATCATCATTTTTTAGTATTTGCTAAATGATTATTTGAGTTAGTTTTTTTCCCCTTTAAAAAACTAAATTCAAAAAACTAAGAAACTTAACTTTTTCAATTAGTTGTTTGACATTTAAGGTATAAAAAGATATCCTTATTCCTTATTAATTCAATTTTTGAAATCGTTACCATTGATACATAGAAAAACCTTTATAAGAAATATGTATGAAATATATTTTATGATAAACCGTATGGTATGATTCATATGAATTAAATATATTATTTGATTATTCCTTCATTTTCTCTCACATCAACTTATAAGAAATAACAATGTGAGCAATATCAATAATAACAATTAGCAGTAATAATAAAATTATTTTTATCTAAAATTATCTATTTTTTCATAAAAAAATTTATTAAAAATATAACTATTTGTTTTTTAAAAGAAAATTTAATAAATAATATATTAGAATTATTTATTTCTTAAAAAATCTAATAAGTATAATAAATTATAATTATTTATTTTTAAAGGAAGTTTAATAAATAATAATTTATAATGATTTTTTAAAGAAAAAATAATAAATATATAAATTATAATTATTTATTTCTTAAAGAAAAATCTAATAAATAATAAATTATAATAATTTTTTTAGAAGGAAAACATGATAAATAATATTTTAAAATTTGAAATATTATTAAAGTAAAAAAATACTTAAATAAATTATAAAATATATCTGTGTTATTATATGTCATTTTACATATAAATAGATAATAGTAAATAATTGATTTTATCAAATATCTTTACACAAACAATTAATGCTATCAATTGATTAAATTAGTTAATATAATTAATTATCAACTAACTGTTAATATATAAATTAACAATTAATGTAATCAGTTAATTGTCATTTTTTTTCAAGTATGAAGTATAACAAAACCTAATTTTTAATTAAGAAAATTTTACTATATATATGAATGTGAATAAGAATTGTTGGTTACTATCTAAATTAATGACATAAAAATTAAAAAATTAATTGTTTATACTAAATAAATTTAGAATAAAATTTAAGAAATAATAAATATTTATGCATTTTATACATGTCACATATTGTCCTCACGTATTAAAATTTCTAGCCTGTCCTTGCTTTTATCTTTTTATTTTCATTATAAATATGCACTCACTTCTTTAAAAAGCTACAACAACCATCTTCCTATTAAGTAATTCCACATCAGTCAAGCTTTATAAACTTTATCTGAGTCTATCCACTATCTTCGCTTTTACAAGCATCTCTATCATTTGTAGGAATATCAAATCTTGTGAACACTCTTATGAATAAGATTTTCAAACCACACGATTTCTTTATTTGTTGGTATCTGTTATAGGTGAAAATCGGTTTCGAAGAACGAGACGAACACTAGCCCGGCAGAGGCTAAGTTACTCAGCTCACTAAGGACGCCCAGCAAACTCCACCTTGCTCACCACCAGAAAGCGACATAACGAGGTCGTCTTAAGACCAGCTCACTAAGCAGTTGACCACCTTGCCCGAGCTCGCCATTTCGCTACAGTGACAGCAACGAGCTCGCTAAGCGACCTGCCATAGCACCCTCGAGCTAAGGAACTTAGCTCGTGAGGACGGATATCCCGCTTGACAATATGAGACCATGGGATAGACACATACAAATGCTAGTCCACAGTCGACAAGAGGGGCCCACCCCGTAGAAAGGAGCCTGCAACAACCGAAGTGCAGAAGTTTATCTATCACATTTATTTCTTGAGTAACACAACTGTAGCTTATAATTATTTTATGTCATTCTCCTTTCCTCTATAAATAGGAATACATTGTTAGAATAGAGGAGGTTGGAAAACTTGTATACCAAAACTCTATAAAAATCCCTTTTCAAATATTAATAAAAGCTCCACCGTGGACGTAGGGTTTAGTACCGCCTGAATTTAGCTTAACCACATTAAAACACTATCCTACTCTCTCCAGTTTGATCCCTTTTCCTCCCCTTTCATCTTTCACACTTTGGAAGACAGTCTTGAGTCCACGAATTCACTCATGTTGCCCAGAATCTGGGGCTCTCCACATGAACCAAATTCTGACATCAACATCTTTGGCACCGTCTGTGGGAACCTATCTGCTCTCTGAAGTGCCCATTGCAATTCAATAATGGCAAGAGGAAGAATTACTCGGAGTTCAACCACTCTAGTCCTCTAACCGGCAGACGCTCCCGTCATGGGGACTCACCAACATTCCACTGCTGTCCTTGAAACTCAAGGGGCTCAAATGCCCGGCCAGCCCCAACCAGCACTCGAAAACATGGTAAGAGAGTTGGCTGAGACTGTTAAAGCATTAGTATAGGCTCAAGCTCAGAGCGCACAAAGATAAGAAGAAATCATGACACAGCTCCAACATCTTCGTAAAGAGGCACAGAGGGAAACTCACAAA
Source organism: Saraca asoca (assembly GCA_026873985.1). Lineage (NCBI taxonomy): Eukaryota > Viridiplantae > Streptophyta > Magnoliopsida > Fabales > Fabaceae > Saraca > Saraca asoca. The sequence continues at coordinate 9,221 of JANHAO010017702.1, forward strand.
GATCATGATAGTCAATAACTGGGGGGCTCGTAACGAGTAGGAAGCTCTACCCCTCAGCTTGAAACATAGAACCTAGTAATAGAGGAAGTCCTCCAAAGGCTTAAAAGGCTAGAAGAATGCTCGAGGCCTCAAAACAACCAACCTTGCTACGAGGGAAGCTCGCTATTTTCTGTGGAGATTGAGATGTAGCCTCTCCCACAGAAACTCAAAGTACCCACTATACCGCTGTATGACGGGAAGAGGGACTCAAGTGACCATCTGGATGCGTTCAATATCTAGATGGATCTTCAGATAACTAACCCCTTGGTGAAATGCTGTGTCTTTTCGGCCACATTAGGAGGAACATCTCAAGCATGGTTCAGACACCTCCCAGCTTGCAGCATCAGCAACTAGGAAGAATGCCAGAGGAAATTCATTGACCAATACCGAGCTCTGAAGAGGCAGCTCGTGCCTCCTTGCCTTCTTGCAATGATCTTCCAGTGCAAGAACGAATCGCTGAAAGATTATATAGCCCGATTTAGGCATGAGGCCAACTCTGTGGAAAATCCCTCAGAGGAAAGTATCTTGACAGCCATCTCGGTGGGACTTCGTAATGACGGAAAGCTGTACAGAAACCTTTACAAGTCCCTAGCTCAAGATCTTGTAGAATTCTACGAGTGAGCTACCAAACAAATTAGATAGGAAAAAACCTTTGAAATAAAGGGATCTATGCAGAAAGCGGACACTAGTGGTCCCACCATGAGCAAAAAGAGGAACGACGAGAGTCATAGTCATGACCCCACTCAGCTCGTAAAGAAGGTGAAGCCCTAACGACCTAGAGGTTGCTTCAAAAGCTATAGCGTCCTGTCAGATACATAGGATTTTGCTACGAAAAGGCACAACAAGGACTTCAGGAGACCCAGACCAATGAGGACATCTGCCAAGTCCAGAGATCTAAGCAGATTCTGCACTTATCACAATGAGGCTGGACATACCACCTCAGAATGTTAGGTACTGAAAGATGCCATTGAAGACCTCATCAGAAGAGGCTGACTACAGGATTACGTGGTAAGACCACCAAAGCAGCGAGCTCAATAGGCTCAGTGAATTGCTAGTCGAGAGCCGTTGCCCTCCATCAGGACCATATTCTAATCCTGTAGCATTTTCTTAAGACCGATGATGATAAGTTGTATAAATCATTCTATGTTGAATCAATGTAACTTATAGTCGATTGGCTGAAAGAGCATTATCCAGATAACGAGTTTTCACTCCACCATTGTAAGGATTCATTCGGGCGTGAGACATCATGAGGCCTACCTCATCAAATCATATCCCACGGACTGGGACCAAGAGTACAAATCCCCCGATCACTGAGCAACGAGATTGCTATCTCACTGAGCAACAAGATTGTTGTGAGGCTAAGCAATGATCTTGCTGTGGGGCTAAGCAACCAGCTTACTATCTCGCTAAGCAATGAGCTTGTTGTGGGGTTGAGCAACGAGCTTGCTACCTCACTAAGCAATGAGCTTGCTACCTCACTAAACCACGGGATTGCTGCGAGACTGAGCAATAAGCTTACTGTGGTACGGATGTGTGACCTCACTTAGCGATGAGCTATCATCTCGCTATAGTAAAATAAAACTGAGGGTGAGACTATCCAAGAGCCTACCTCAACAGCACACTCAAATCACATATCTGGCAACTAACTCGCCACGTCGCAAGGACACTAAAATGAACTCGTTGCAGCTCTCATGCAACGCAGATATCCGTGACTAACATGCGGCCGGGAAGTCACAGTTCACGTACGAGCTCTCATCAGTCGTAGCTTGCATGTGACCTAATTCTCACTTGTCAAAGGCAATCAAACAGAAAATAGAAAGTTAAAAGCACAACCGATAGGCCAAAGAGACATTTCATTAATCATTAGAAATATACAAACAGTGGTGCACGAAGCATCCAATACAACTTTCGGAAGCAACACAGAAGAGCTTATACACCAAAAGGCCTCAACGAGGCAAAATTACATCAGTCAGAGAAGAAATGCAGAAACAAAGGCAAGAAGCCTGCAAGCCTAATACTACCATTTCGACAAGAAAGTGATGAGTCGGCTAAACCAAGAGGTGAACTCCCACTAGCAGGAAGACCAATAACTCTACTCCTACAGTCTTCCCATCCCCAGCCAGCGGTTCCTCTCGGACCAGACCCAAAGCAATTCAAAATGGCACCAAGGGCTTGGCCAGCTATGCTAGATCCTATGGAGGGAGCTGAGGGAGGTAATCCAAGATCAGCACAAGGCTCTCTAGGAGCCTGCCAGATGGATCCTACAGTGAAGCCACGTGTAACAGGCTATCCATGCCTCCCAACACTCTACAACAGGCAATCCATGTCGCTATAAGCTTCACCGGAAGCCTGGACACCAAAGACGCAGGGGGCTCATCAGCCTCTTCCATTAAACTCCTCTAAAGGAAAAGAAGAAGTTCCTCAAGGTATAAAAAGACCAGCTCGGTCCATCGAAGAATCCAGAAGACATCTGGTTGATCTTCATCCTACGGCCCAAAGCAAGTGGCATTGCCACACCAACAGTCAAAATTTGCAAATAGAAGAAAGCATGGCCTAAGGCAGAATGAAAAGACATCTGAAATGACAATCCGGTCAAGCAAGGACTCTGATTGGAGATATGAACAAAGCCTCAGAAAGATTGCAACTCCCAGTCCACAAAGTGAATTGAAAGTTAGGGGGCTTATGTTATAGGTGAAAATTGATTTCGGAGAATGAGATGAACACTAGCCTGATAGAGGCTAAGTTACTCAGCTCACTAAGGACGCTCAGTGAACTCCACCTCACTCACCATCAGAAAGTGACATAACGAGGTCGTCTTAAGATCGGCTCACTAAGTAGCTGACCACCCTGCCCGAGCTTGCCATTTCACTACAGCGACAGCAATGAGCTCGCTAAGCAACTTACCACAGTGCCCCCTAGCTTAGGAACTTAACTCACAAGGACGGACGTCTCGCTTCACAATACGAGACCATGGGATAAACACATACAAATGCTAGTCCATAGCCAACAAGAGGGGCCCACCCCATAGAAAAGAGCCTGTAACAGCCGAAGTGCAGGAGTTTATCTATCTTTCATATTTATTTCTTGATGTAACACAACCGTAGCTTGTAATTATTTTATGTCATTCTCACTTTCTCTATAAATAGGAATATATTGTTAGAATAGAGGAGGCTAAAAAACTTGTATGCCAAAACTTTGTAAAAATCCCTTTTCAAATATTAATAAAAGCTCCGCCATGGATGTAGGGTCCGATATTGCCCGAATTTAGTCGAACCACGTTAAAACACCATCCTACTCTCTCCAGTTCGATCCTTCTTCCTCCCCTTTCATCTTTCACACTTCGGAAGATAGTTTTGGGTCCACAAATTCACTCCCGTTGGCTAGAATCTAGGGCTCTCCGCATGAACCAAATTTCGATGTCAACAGTATCTTTATCATCTACAGGAACATAAAACTTTACAAACACTTTCACGAAATAGATTTTCAAAACATGTATATAGCAGGCTTTCTTCATAATTAACAGTGGTGTTTTCACAAATCTTTTTCTTTAAACATACACACAGTATCGATACTTTTCTTCTTCCTTAGCAATGGTATCTTCCCCAAATCTTCCTCTCCATCATCAATTGCAACTCTTGTACCCTTTCTTAGACTAAAACATCTACATCCGCAACATTAATTAATAACCTATTATGGGCATTTTATGCACTGAGTGAAATAAGCTAGCAGAAGCTCAATGGACCAGATCAAGACAAAAAGTATGGCCCAATCTGGAGTAAGGTCACTGAAGCCAGTTAGTAGAACACACAACGCGAGCTTGAAGCCTTCCACAGACCAAGACTACAACGACCTTCCCTTAGTGTAATTAGGAATAGCTAATGTTTAACTGACTGTCTGAACACGTTTCCAATTTGTAAGTCAGCCTCCAAAGTCCGACAATGATTTGCCCTGCATTTATTAATTGATGCTTAGCATTTATTGCCTGATGTGACTGTAATCATAGTTTTACAATGATAAATTACAACTTGTAACCTTCCCTACCTCTATAAATAGGAGGGGGAATCACTGTAACTGGGATATAGAAAAATACATGCAGAAACCCTACTGAAATAGAGAGAAAATTGTAAGCATTGTAAAACCGAGTAAAGGAACAACTTCAAAGCAAATATAGTCATCATGGACGTAGGAGCCATACTGGCTTTAGTTAAACCACAATTGATGGTCCCAGTAAAGAAAAATTAAAATTGCAGAATTAAACAAATCTTGCCCTTTTCTCATTGGAGAATTATATACACCAGTATCAAACATCTTTCTTTTGATGAGATATGTAGAGAATTGATAACCAGTAGATGTGAAGATAGTAGAAGTTAAATATTGATTGTAAGAACAATTAAAATGCAAGCAAAGAAGGAAAATTGAAGACAGAGATTTTTAAAGTGGTTCAACTTGAATTGAAACTATAATTCAAGTTTACTCCACTTGATCTTTCTTAACTGAAAGACCTCTAAATTAGAAATAAAAATTATCAGGATTGATAGGCTCTTGAAATGCCAGTCTTTACAACAAACACACAAGAATTTAATAGGTATCTTGCTAACCTAGAAGAATTACAATAGGCTCTTCTAAAC
>JANHAO010017703.1:0-13879 GCA_026873985.1 Saraca asoca
CTTCAACTTCCACTAAAACCCCTCCAACTACAATTGTATTGGAAAGAGACCGAAAGGCACTTTGTAAAGGCTTGATAGAAAGAGTAACTAGGGTTGGTTCCATTCCCACTCCCACCTATCTTTATAGTTATTGAATCACTTGCTCTTGCTTTCACACTTCCTGGAATGAAAGTGGATGGAATTGAACTTGATGTAAGAAACCTGACTCACTTGAGCATTGGAGGGAATAGGGCATACTACAATTTACAACATGAATTCAAAATAGACACGAGTTGGACCAACAAAGACAGGAATGATACCAATGGCACTACTCCTTCAAACTATCGGGGATGCTGTAGTCATCACATCAACTACTTTGTCCCTCGCTATACTAAGTTGTACCGTAACAAGCCATACTGTACGGGGGTTGAGTCCTCTCTCCTTGAAGAAGGGAGTTAAGCGGGAAGGCAGATTCTATCATGTATGGTCCATCGGTAGCATATTCTTTTGCTATAGAACAAGGCATTCTTTTTGATAGGGCTAAGGACCTATGGGGGCACTTTCTCTTACAGCTTTTAAAGCCAGTAAGACTTGCTCGCACTTCTTTCACCTCGAGAACTGCTTTTTAAAGCCTTTGAGTACATGAGCAGTTAGCAGGGAATATGACATGATTAATCACTTGCTTTGTTTGTGTCTTTCACCTCCTAACTAGCCTGAGCATGGAAAAAGACGTTATTCGAAACATGTGTCTTAAGCAAGCTATTTCACTATGTTTTTCCTTCTAAACGGGATCTTGTCTTCCATTTCTCAAAATTGTGCACGTTAGCTATGTATTTCGACTAGTGATAAAAGAGTTCCAAACTGAGGCATCCAAGCCTCAATCCCTATCTTCAAATCAAGTGCCCAAATTACCTTTCGAGTAAGTAGAAAAACCATCCCTATACTCCAGTTTCTATGTTGCTAAATCACATGTCTGAACCAGAGTTAGGGTTTCACCCAGGAGTATTCACGAAAGACTAATCCAATCTCGATCATAAAATCAAGAAAAGCCTCCCGAGTTGTTAGTCGTCTTTGCTCCAACTCCCTTCTACTCATTCCATGCCCAATTTGATCAAACTCTTGCGTCTTGATTCAAGGCTTGGATCCTCTCCTAAGCTAGAAGGAATTCATCCCAAGCTGGGAAGGTGCATAATATTGTAGTGTAAGCACAAAGATTGGTCTAAAAGCGATGAGCAGCAGAAAGGTAGCTTCACAGCAAGACCCTCCTTTTACTAAAGTAGAGAATAGGAGAAGTGGGAGATGAATTCGTTTAAGTAGTTAATGCCATTAGCCTTTAATTCGTTGGAATCGCTAGTAATCACGGATCAGCATGCCAGCTTTGTAGCTATTTCAAAGTGGGGTAATTCTCCTAAGAATAAGAAAGAGTAAAGAAGTACTTTGTTCGAATCAATATGTGTCACGAATGAGAGATTGGTTCTCTTTTTGCCTTCCTATTGGGGATCAGACTCACCATTTCATAAAGAGAAAATGGCCCTATTACACTCATGGTCAGGTACGCGCTTATGCTGCTTGACATAACTGCCACTGAAAAGCATCAAACAAGCAAGAGTTCCACACCTAGGAAGGCTTATTCACCGAATTCACTGACTAAGCCAACTACTCACTCTCCAGTCGGTCCTTCTTCGAATGCTCCTTTAACGCAATCCAGTAAAGGTAGAGCATTTTTCAGGGAGTCAAGCTTGGTACAAGTTCTAGACAAATTCTAGGCTTTTGGGTATCTCAATCTTAAGATAAGCTCCCCATTATCTACGACCCCCTCTCATAACCGGATAGAAAGGGAAGAGGAATAGTATGGAGTGAGTCTGACACTGATAATGGAAAGACAGGCTTGGAATCACCTCATAGTTGAGTAGGCTGAGGCCCATCTATCTTAATTGTTATGGGATGAGTTAGGAAGAAGTGCTATAGCTCTCTTTCTTATCTTCCATGATATGGTAAAGGTCAATTAGATCAAAACAAAAGGGATGCCCAGGCTCATCTTTTCACTCTATAGTAGGTTCTTAGATGAAGCTCATTCAAAGAATGAAGTAAGGCTGCTCTCGACACAGCACGACTTTGGCAACTGTTAACTAAGTTGGTCCTTACTGGATACAAAAGGGCTTATAATTTATTCGAGCTTGTTAAAGTTCCCAAGGATCCATACGCTCTTGAACCAATGCCCCTCAATCCACTTTCTCGCTTGTGCCTTCTTATGCACACCTAAAGCAATAACTTTTTCTTATTAGGTCTTAGGTGATGTAAGGCCCTTCTTTCAAGGGAGCTCCATTCGTTACCGATAAGGAGGAGATATACGCAAGTAAGCCTTTTTCAATCATCCATTCACGCATAGGGATTCAAGGGCTTGGCCAGTGGGTCGAGGAGATAGGTTCCATAATAGCTTGAAAACCTAAGTGAACTCCACCTTGATCCCACCCTTTTTCCAGTTTTGATGCTGGAGAGGTCTTTTTCCATAAACCACATTCTTGTATGGATGGTGGAGCTGTAACCAAGTTCATAAGATTTTAGAGCAACTATTCCCTCTCTCTAGTTAATTCAATTATATGCCCAATATCTCCCCTTCTCTTCTAGTCGCAAGTAGGAAGGAGAGCCTTCATTTGTCTCTAGCTCTTGATATGGAAGGTATGCTACTACCACTTCTACCACTTCTAGATCAACAACTAACTCAACCTTATCTACTAGTTCAGTACCAGTCTTTCTTTATTGTAAAAAAAAAAAAGGCTATGCTGCTACTGATGCTACCACTAGTGCTTTGCCTCCTCCACTACGGGAGGTACCCCGGATAAGCTACTGAAGCTGGGATTATGTTAATCCATAATGAAAGCATGAGTGCTAAAGAAAGCTCCACTAATGATGCTATAGGTTACAGATTTAGTATGATATGCCGCTAACCCTATCTAGTCTAGTAAGGGCTTTGAAGCTAGCTTTAAAAATAGGTTCCAAACCTGAGCAGAGTCTCTTCTAACAGAGATGGGATCAAGTAAGGAAGCAACTACAACTGATTCACAAAAGCCAGGATGATTTCCAGCTCAATTCACTCCTTCACTTTAGCTTCAGGTCAACAAAGGAGGATTTCATTGCTTGATCATTTAGATCATTCGCTACCTGCTCTTTTCTCTGGTTTAACCAAATATAGTTGGTTTCCCAGTAAAAATCTAAGCTCACTAGGTGCTTTCGGGCTTTGATCTCCCTTCTGATCTTTTTTTTCCCAGTTTGGTAAATCAAAGAGTGCTTTTTCCATCTCTTGCTTAGCTTGGGTCTGTGCTTAATGGCTGGCTCTCCTCAGTATCAAATGCTTAAGGTGGATAGTCTTTGCGAGCAAGGTCTGAGGTAGTCAATGGCCTTTTTTTTCCTTCCAACTTACAAGAGTAATCGTCTTTTACCATAACGTCCCCAAAAAAGGAAATCTCATTGGTGGTGAACACAAAAAGTAGGAGTGGCCCACCAGTAATAGGAGACGACAAGACAGGTGTAGACATAAGAAAGAGCTTGAGGAATAGAAACCTTTTTCTTTATGCTTTGGCCTCCAAACAATGTTTGTGTCTTGACGGGAAAAGGATTGACATAGAGTTCTTCCTTTTCCTTTAATAATCTAAAGCAATTTCCCTTGTAAAGGGAAAGAAACTCTCTTTAGATTGATGCCAGAGATCATTCCTTTTAGAGGTAACTGCAGGGGCCATTCTTGCAGTGTTTATTCCTAAAAACCTGGATGGAATGAAGGAATCAGAGGAATTATCGTATAGTCTCTTTCCCCAGTCTCTCCTCCTTCTATCCCTTCTTTCATAACATCTGCTAGCATCATTAGAAGTTCTTTCTCTAAAATGACTCACAGCACACTTTGTATATGTATGATTGAATGCCGATAGCATTCATTTAGAGTCACGAAGAGGAATCAGATCAGGGCCTAGCCACTCCTTTCTTGAGTATTGCTTTCCCATCAAGAACAGGATTAGTAATGGCTAGTGAAGAGCTGAAGAAAAGCTTTTCTTTTTCTCACATCTCGATTTATCTCTCAATGCTCAATGGAAGCTGAAGCCATCTTGCTCAGTTTTTCCTTCTAGGGAATATAAGAGACTTTTCTGCACTCATTCATTCCGAAAGGCACAAAGGGATGTCAAGAAGAAGCTCTTTGAAAGCTAGAGAAGAAGCAGCTTTTGTTTATGCCAACCCACCTATAAGTAAGAAGTAATGGGAACTAGAGATGATAAAGAAAGAAAGGGATGTAAAAATTTATTAGGAATACTAGGAAATCGAAGATGGACAGAAGCATCACTCTGTCTGTTGGATGCTCTTCTTCATGGCAAGATCAGATCAAGAATAGCCTTTGTCTAGGAAAGCACAGTCAAACTAGCACCATGCCCAAAGCACCAAGACTGCTTATTCTACTAAAATAGCAAAGAGACAAGACCTCTTATGCTGGAAAAGTACGAAAGTTAAGTGCTAACGTGCAGCTCCCATTCTGAATCCAAGAGAAACCCTAAGAGAAGACCATGCTACCAATCCCAACTGGATCAAAAGGTTAGACCTTGAGTGCGTGCCTTTGATGATTAGTAGAGGCTGATAAGTAGTTGCCCAAAGGCTCTACAGAGAACTGCTTTAAGTTATTCCATTTTTTATTCCAATGCGATTGAGCCAACTCGATATTCAATTGATGGGAAAAGCACACAACCATATAGGTCCCTCTTATAGAAAGAAGAGATATAATAGAAATACCACTAATGCCCTTGCATTTCCCTGTTTGAGTTGGCCTATCGAAAGGAAAACGAGTGACTAGATGTCTATCATCTTTTGTGCCAACCCTAGTTTTTAGCCCTTACTACTGTACTTTCTTTTATTAGGAGAAGAAAGTTTTACGCGCCTAAACGAGAGAAGTCATCTAGCAGAATGAGTTTATAGCTAGGAAATAGATAATCTTCTTCAACTCGAAAGGGATTCCTTAGAAGTGAACCGAGGAGCAAAGAAGGAACTACATGAAAGAACTTTACAAGATCTAAGCGTTGGACTAGCTGATTCAGAGTGTAAGAAGTTTATATTACTTTGAGTGCGAGCTTGGTGATGCTGTAGTGAGATAGCGGGCACGAGCAGGGTGATCGATTACCTAATGAGCTGGTCTTGTGATCTTCTCACTGCATCGCTACCTCGTAAGGTGAGGCTTGCTTCACGGGATGGTGTCGGGATTGCTTCACTATGCCACTTTCTGATGGGCGAAGTGAAGCTCACTGAGTTCCTTTGGCGTGCCCAAGGCTATGAGCTCTTGAACCAACTTTCACATATAACATAAGCCCCCCAACTCTCAATTCGCCTAGTGAGCTTGGAGTTAAGACTTTGCAATTCCCAATCCATCAGAATCTTACTTCATGTATTTCCATTAGCTCACAGTCGGAGCTCTCGGATATAGATCTGCCTTGTTGAGGTCTTTCAATGAATGAAAGTTTCTTTTCCATAATTTTCTTTTGTAAACACTTTGGTTTGAACCATCTGTGCGACCTACGCGTAGTCAGAAGACAGCATGAGTTACGAATGGGAGCGATGTTGCACCCGGGTCAATCCTGTGACCAAATAAATGAACAAATCAGTACAAAAATTATTGAATAATGAAATAAGTTCACACGTAAGTTACGAAATTATAAATTGAGCGATCTTGTATTTGGGCCGATCTCGTGGCCGAATAGATACATGCGCATGGGAGCTGCAACTTAATTGAGTTCACATGAAAGTTACAAAATTGATAAATGAGTGATTTCATGCTTGGGCTGATATTGTGGCCAAATGGGATGAGAGATGTGACTTAGTTAAGTTTGCATGGAAGCTGCGAAATTGATAAATGAGTGATTTCATGCTCGGGCCGATCTTGTGGCCGGGGCAATCTTGTGCCCAAATAAAAGGGTGATTGATCTTGTGGTTAGAGCGATCTTGTGCCCAAATAAAAGGGTGGCCGATCTTGTGGCCAGGGCGATCTTGTGCCCAAATAAAAGGGGTAACCGATCTTGTGGTCAGGGCAATCTTGTGCCCAAATAAAAGGATGACCGATCTTATGGCCGGGGTGATCTTGTGCCCAAATAAAAGGGTGACCAATCTTATGGTCGGGGTGATCTTGTGCCTAAATAAAAGGGTGGCCAATCTTGTGGTCGGGGTGATCTTGTGCCCAAATAAAAGGGTGGCCAATCTTGTGGCCAAGGCGATCTTGTGCCTAAATAAGTGAGTGTTTTTTAGTGTCTCCACACCTCAGCAAGCCCACAGCTTAACTGGCTAAGTGAGTTTATTTTGAGCATCTCCACACCTCAATGATCCCACAGCTCAACTAACTAAGTGAGTTTATTTTGTGCGTCTCCACACCTCAGCAAGCCTGCCAGTTGAAGCTCGTAGCTCAACTGGCTAAGTGAGTTTATTTTAGCATCTCCATGCCTCAACGAGACTGTAGCTCAACTGACTAAGTGAGTTTATTTTGAGCGTCTCCATACCTCAGCAAGCCCGTAGCTTAACTGGCTAAGTGCTCATCAATTCTTCTCTGGATTAAGCTCCAGGGGGCCTCAACTGAATGAAGGATTAGAGTATGAAGCCTTTCATAAGATTTACGATAAGTTGACAGCATGCAAACTGTGGACGTTGCTAGCATGATAAAAGAAAACTCAGTATTAGTAATTGTATTCAAAGTGTTTATACAATTTACAAATAAATATAAGAGTTCAAAAAATCATCCTGATAGTAGGGGATCGCTCTCGCTTGGCATCCCGTCGAGATGATCCATATTATTGCCTGGAAGGCTACAGAAAGTAATCATGCAAACAACCTCTTTTAATAAGATCCTCAATAGCATCTTGCAGTGCCCAGCATTCTAAAGTGACGTGCCCCAACTCATTGTGATATGCACAAAATTTTCCCCGATTGAGTCTGGACTTGCCGGGAGTCTTCAAGGGTGGCGGCTTTTGAAGTCTTCCTTGTCCCTTTCCATTGCGAAGATCTTGTCCTGAACATCTGACAAGATGCTATAGGTGCTATGGAAAGCTTGGAATGGGGGTTGCTCATCCTTGCTCTTCTTTGTGAGTTGGAACTCGGGGTTGTCATTCCCGTTTCAATGGTTATCCCTTTTCCTATTCAGAGCTGAACCACTTGTTTCGATTCTCTGTGAGCCGAAAGTCTCGTCCCACCTAATTTATTTCACGGCCCGCTCATAGAACTCACCCAAGTTGCCCACTGGGGATTTATACAGGCTCTTGAATAGTTTTCCATCCCTGTAGAGTCCCGTCAAGATGGCAGCCAAAATAGCCTCATCTGAGGGTTTCTCAACATTATTGGTTTCACACCTGAAGCAAGTAAGGTAATCTTTCAGTGCCTCCTACTTACCCTGGAAGATCGTAGCGAGGTGGCATGGGGGTGTGAGTCACTTTCGCAACACTTAGTATTGATCGACAAACCTTTCCTGACATTTCTCCCAACTATTGATGCTACGAGTTGGGAGACTCTTGAACAACGCTCGAGGGACTTCACCTAAAGTAGCGGGGAAGATGCGGCACTTGACCAAGGGGCTACAAGCTTGAAGATCTATCAAGATGTTAAACAAGTCCAGATGGTTATGCAGGTCGCTGTCTCCATCATACAGTGGAATGGCTTGAACTTTAAGCTTACATGGCAAAGGTTTCTCCATGATCTCTTTAGAGATAGGGGTTTGCTCCTCAAAGCGCCTCTGGTCATTTCAAGCTTGAGGATACTCCTCCAAACACTTGACTCTTTGAAGGAGACCTTCCACCATGATACCCAAGCCCCCTAATCCTTGGTTAGGGACTTGGTGGTTTAGTTCATTGCCCTGGCCATATGGATGGCGATGCGAGGTCCGTTCCCAGTTGGCTTCACAGAAACGTTCAACCTCGAGTATGGTAGGTTCAGTCCATGCTTGTACATTCTGGGCTTGTGCTTGGACCAGCATCGTGACTGTTTTAGCCAGTTCTTCCATCATGTGATCAAGTTTCTCCTGACGTTAGAGCCAGGCCTAGGGTTCGTCGATGCCTTTGGTGACGAGGACCAATTAGGCCGAACTATTTAAAGGAATACCAGTAGTTACTCTGACGATGGGAGCAGTAGACGAGTCTGTTGTCGAGACATGGCCATATGGAGTATGGTGTTGCACATTTGAGGCTCTAGTGGTTCTTCTCTTGGCCATTGTAGTAGGAATGAACCAGAATAGGTGAGATACCCATAGACAGCTCCAAAATGTTAATGTCAGATTTTGGTTATGCTCCAAACTCCGGCCAACGGGGGGATTCTTCCAGATCTCAAGCCTGTATCCGATTTAGATGTAATAGAATGACAAAATAAACAAAGATGAAGGGAAGAGTAGGGAAGAAGACACAAGGTTTAACGTGCTTTGGCCAAATCCAGATATCACTAGACCATATGTCCATGGCAGTGTGATATTGCAATGGTGTATTTACAATGTTACAATGTTGCCCTTCGTTTTGGCAAAGCTTCTACACAGCAAAATTGGCTCTCTCTCTTCTTTTAACAATGCAATCCTATTTATAGAGGAAGGAGGAGTTATATGCATTAATTACAAGCTACAGTTATGTTATATCAAGCTATAAATGAGAAAGATAGTAAACAGGTTATAATCCGGCTGCTATAGAATGTAGGCTACGAGATGGGCCCCCTTGGTCGGTTGTAAACTTGTGTCTGTCTACACCCATCGCTCAATGCTGCTTTACCAAGTGAGGTGTTGAGCATCCCGAGTGGGAATTCCTGGATTGGGGGTGTCATGGGAATCGCTGTAGCGAGCTTGGTGCTGCTGTAGCGAGGTAGCGGGCTCGAGCAGAGTGACCAGCTACCTGATGAGTTGGTCTTGTGATCTTCTCGCTATGTCACTACATCGTTACCTCACAAGGTGAGGCTTGCTTCGTGGGATGGTGTCGGGAATGCTTTGTTGTGCCACTTTCTGATAGGCGAAGTGAAGCTCGCTGAGTGCCTTTGGCATGCCTGAGACTATGAGCTCTCGAACTAACTTTCACATATAATAGAGACAAATCACTCTACCAAACTAGCAAGACATCCTTACCAATGCTTAAATATTACCTGAAAACCCTCCCTCTGAAGTAGAATCTAGCTTACAAGCTACTCAACAGAGGTTTTCAAGGTCAAACATTTATTCCTAACCCTGTTATACCCCTAACCACTCAGACATTTCTTCTAATGGATAGGTTGACTACCCCTCAAAGGCCCCACTCTAATCAAAGTACTTCCCATGGCTAATCACTTAATCCTGCTCCTATCTTACCCTCTAATCCTCTAGAACTTACTCTCTAGATGCCTTTGATCATGCATCATGGCCTCAATTTGGATATGAACCTTAATATGTTTCATCTACTATTTAGGCACCTACAATTAATTCCAATAGTAACACTACCTCTCACCAACTGGCTTAACAATCCATGTCTTTGGTTTGCTACCTTCAGATTTTGGATCTACTGTCTGACTGTGTCTGCTATTCTACAAATTCTACCTTACACTCAAGCTCAAACTTCCAACACTAAAAACTCAAGAAAGAGGAAACAGGATGAATATGGATCTCAAACTAAGAGAAGAAGATTTCCCCTTCAAGAACTTCCTAATGATTATAATGGGGAAATTCATATAACAAATAGAAAGAGCTCTGCCCTATTCAATTGCAATAATACTACCCACCACTACTCATTACAAAACAATCTGATAGACCCCTCTACAAATCCCTTTCACTAAGTGCCACAGTTTCATCATTTGAATTCTAATATGCCTACCATGATGCAAACTTTCTATACATGTTAGCAAGAACAAACTGTATCCTCAAGCTATTATTCATCCTCATCATCTCCTAGAACCCAACCGCATATCCAGCTAGACTTGTACTTTTCTTCATAAGACTAAGCATAAGAAATTCAACAAATAATGCAACTCATCATTCATTCTCTAGAAAATTTGTATTTGGGGTTCAAGAAGGCTATCCCACATTAGCCTCCTCTCTCAACATGAAGTTTTTAGCTTGTAATTGTAAAGGTCTTAGTTATTGCTCTACAATTCAAAGATTTTGACAACTAATCAAAGAACGTCATCCATAATACCTGTTGTCTGAGACCCTCCAACCACTACCAACATCATAGTCTATTTTGGCCCCTCTTAGCTTCCATAACTTAGTAGGCACAAATGCTAATATTCATAGAGGTGGCTTTTTGTTAGCTTGGACTCCTAGATTCCAGACTCAAGTGACCTTAACCTTACCCCACTGGATCCACTTGAAAGTGGAATCTAATCAATTTCCATCCTTCATCCTTACAGACATTTATGGTCCTCCTTATCTTCAAGATAGACATATATTATGGACCTTTATAGAGTATGCCTACACATCTAAGGTTTACAACTTCTCTTACCCTTGGCTTTTGATAGGGAACTTCAACCAAGTCTTGGCTTCATCAGAAAAGCTCAATCACTACACTTCCATCCCTGGAGAATAAGACTTTCAAGACACTATTTCTGAATATGGCATATGTGATCTTATTCCTAGAAGTAATTGGTTCATATGGACCAACAATAGGGTGCAGTTTAACTATGTATGGGAGAGATTTGATAGAATGTTGTGTAATGATCAATGGATAACTTGTTTCCCTTATTCTAAGGTCCAAGACCTTCCCTTTTTTACTTTTGATCACTCCCCTCTTCCTCTTATAAGCATCATAACTTCCAATTTCAGGCTCACTAGACTACCCACCCTTAGTGTTCAACTGTGGTGCAACAAGCCTAGAACAATCAGGTCCATGGTTCTTCATCCTTCAAACTTGTCTCCTAACTAAACTAAACTAAAAGGCATTTAAAACTTTGGGACAAAAGCACTTTGGGGCAAATTCAACACCATATAAATAATTTATAGTCCTTATTGCAACAATTGCAGGATCAATAGGATAAATTAATGGGAACTCAAGAAAAAAAAACTTCAAAGAACTAGATGGAATATCTTTTAGATTGCCAACAACTCATTTGGGCATAGAAAGCCAAGCAACTTTGGCTTGTTAATGGAGACAAGAATACACATTATTTTTGTACCATGGTAAACAAGAAAAGAGCCAAACATAGGATTCTCACCATCAAGGATCAATATAGCAATGTCTTGACTAAACCTCAACACATAAAGGTAACTGCTATCCAACACTTCCAATCCCTTTTCCAATCCTAGTAGATTCCTGATCACATGGTTTAGTTTCTCTAGCAACTTCCAATACCTAAATTGAGTGCAAGGCATAAGGATCTCCTACTCCAACCTTTTCAACCCTAGGAATTATAGCAAGTCATCAAAGACACTCCTATAAATAATGTGCTAGGCCCAGATGGCTTCACAGGTAGATTTTTCTAGCACTTCTCGAATATAATAGGGAGGGACATGTCCAGTATGGTATTCTCATTCTTAGATAGAGGCTTTCTTCTCAAATCCCTCAATGAGACATTGATAGCTCTCATTCCTAAATGCCAAACTCAATCCTCTTTCTCAAATTTTAGACCTATCAGCTTTTATAATATGGCCTACAAATTTATCTCTAAGTTGCTTATTCTCAAGCTATAACCCATTCTACAAGAAGTCATCTCCCCATTTCAAGATGCCTTCATTAAAGGTAGGCTTATTTCTAACAATATCATGATGGCCACTGAGCTTATGCATTACATTAATCACAGGAAAGGTAGGAAGTATCATTGGGCAACTCTGAAAGTGGACTTTCATAAAGCTTATGACACCATCTCTTGGCAATTTATCTGGCTAGTTTTGCAACAAATGGAATTTCCCCTAGCTAGATACAGCTTCTAATGCAATGTATATCTATTGTTACATATAAAGTCCTTATTAATGGGGAACTTATATCTAGTTTCTCCCCCTAGTGTGGCTTAAGGCAAGGAGACCCCCTTTCCCCTATCTTTTCATCCTTTGCACTAACATTTTATCCATCATGCTAGAAGTAGCCAAGACCAATAAAGACATCTAAAGGGTTAAACTAGCAAGAAGAGTCCCTAAGATCAATCACCTTTTTTATGTTGATGACATCCTTCTCTTTTTAAAAGCAACTCCCCACTTCTCATTTCTATCATAAAGTTAAGCAGTTACTTCATAAGTTTTCAATAATGTCTAGCCTCAATTGAATCCATTCAAGTCAACAATACCCCCCATGAAATTGAGACAACTATTATCTAACATAGTGGGAGTTAAACAAGCTTTAACCATTGACAAGTATCTAGGCACTTAGATAGATGGCCATCAAGATAAAAGGGACCATTGAGAAGGAAATCCTTGACAAAATCAATAGGAAGCTACAAATATGGAAGGCAACTATGCCTTCACAAGCTACAAGGCTTGTCCTCTGCAAGAATGTCATCAATTCCATACCGATATACCAAATGTCCACTATTGTATTGTCTAAAAACTGCCATCAAAAGATTGAGCAAATTATCAAGACATTTTGATGGAAGGGAAATTCTAATAGAATCTTTATCTATTTGTTGTCTTAGGAATCTCTATTTACCAAGATAGTAGTGGGAGGCATAATACTCAGGAGAATGGCAGAATTTAAGCAAGCTTTAGCTTGCAAATAGGTTTGGAGAATCATTTCTCAACCATCCATTCTATTGGCTCAAACTTTCATAGCAAAATATGGTAAAAGTGACATAGAACACATCTTCCAAACCACATCTAATCCATCTTGGAGACGAAGGAAGATCATTGTTGATGCTAGCTTAATCCAAGATTATCTTCAATGGTAAGTGGGAAATGGCCAATCTATTAACATCAGAGGATCTTATTGGAAAAAAGCAACCTATCTTCTTCTTCCAAGCCTTCAAGTAGTCAGTGACCTCTTTGACACTCCTTCCAAGCAGTGGGACATGCAAAAGCTTCAAGTAACAGATCCCCCTCTAGCTATCCATATCTCTCAAATCCTTATCTCTATCATAAGGACTAGTCAGGAGAGCTTCAACCAATGGCTCATATATCATTTACAAAGGTTACCAACTTTTGGCTCAACATCTTACTTAGATAGTTACTAACTTCCCATAGACCAAGCTCTTGAAGTTGGATCTTCCTCCTACAATGAAAGTTTTCCTCTGAAAACTATGCAGTCACATTCTCCCAACTGCCAAATTTCTAAACTACAGACATATTGAGTTCCCATCCTTTTGTGCACTCTATGGACTTCAAAATGAGATTGTTCAACATCTTTTCATTATTTTCCCATTCTCCAGAACTCTTTGGGTTAGATCTCCTCTCACTGTAGGACCAGAGTGTTTGCAGCCACAGGATGTGGTTTATTAGGTCAAAAACTGCATTCTGCAAAGGCTATCTGTCCCTCAATTGCATGATCAACTCACATATCCTTTGGCTCTCATTCTATGCACTAGATGGCTTTGTAGGAATCAAGTGATCTTCCATGGGGAAACTCCTAACCCTTACATTGTTTTAAAGAGATTACAAAATTTCATGGAGACACTACTTACATGAAAGCCAACTCTATATCCTGGCAAATACCAATCAACTTCTGTGCTAACCCACTCATCTTGCCAATTACCAATCAACTTTCGTGCCAATCCACTCAATCCAGTCCTTGGTAATTTTCCACATCGATCAACCATCCAAACCCACCATTTGCTTTACAACCTCATATACAATAACTGTAAATTTAGGTGTTCTCAAATAGCAGTCAAGGAAATCAAAATGAGATCACAACTAGATTCTTCATCCTCGCTAACAAAGCCTCTAAGGAGCTTACTGATAAGTAGAAAATGTACCTATAAAAATACTTGATTTTACCTCTTAATTAGTCATTAACTTGTGGTTTTTGTCTATCTT
>JANHAO010017704.1:0-13869 GCA_026873985.1 Saraca asoca
TCAAGCAAAACAAATAAGACTCAACATCATTATCTATACTATTCGAGACTTAATTCTGCATGCATAAATCATACAATTACAACCCTTGGCATTAACACATAATCCTTACAAAATCCTCAGACCTCAACAGAAACGAACTTAAACTAAAAAATTAGAGCTCATAATTACATAAATCGTTTACTAAACTCAAACATTATAGCATTTGTGATTAATTATATCCTACAATGTAAAATAAAAAATGTCATTAACTCCAATGAGCAAAAAGCAATCAAATCTAGGGTGAAGTATTCGATCAAAACAAAGCAAAATGAAGAACTAAACAATTAAAGCAGCAGTAGAAACAAATGGCCAATGAGAGCGAACCTGCCAACTAGATTGGATGAGGGACGCCATAGAAGCTAAAGAGAGAAAATGTCGATCTCTGCCAGAAATGAAATTAATGGCTAGGTTGACAGAAGAAGAGGTGAGAAACAGAGAAGAGAAGAGCAAGCATCCTCGAGAATATCGACGTCGGGGCAAGATCAAATCTAAAGGAAGGGAGCAGTTTTTAAGAGGCATAAGAAGAATACTGACTCGTAACGCCCTGAGGCAGGAAGCAGCAGTTTTGTACATAGCGAATGAAAATATGAATGGCTGCAAGTGAAACCCTAGGCTGAAGGAATAGTTGATTTCATTTTGCACTTCCGAGGAGTTGAACTGTAGTTCTTCTGCTTATCCGCGTATTTAGCGGGGGTCTGTTTAAACAGCTGCTAATAATTATTAGTAGCGGTTCAGAAAAATTACGCTAAAAAATCACCTCTATAATTCATTTATGTATTTAACGGCGGTTTAGAGGAATCGTCGCTATTGAACTGCCGCTAAAGATCAATTTTGCAATAGTGAATAGTGGTGAAGTAGGTCGAATTTGTAAAGCTTAAAGAGTTTATGTATATCTTGGAACTGATTTTCAAGGTAGACTTACTATAAATTTTGAGTTTGATTCTTTTTTCCCAACACTTTTTATATCTTAACAATTTATATTGTGCTGATTATTTAACTCTTATTAATATTAATTAATTAGGATTGTGATCTTTAAATTACTTGAGAAATATTGTTGAAATTGTTAGTCTTTTGGTTTCATGATATTAAATATTTGAAAAATAAACATACTCTGCCTTTGTTTGATGAAAATTGTTAATTATATTGTGCTTCAATGTTTATCTTGCTTGATTATTTGAATGGTTGAAAAATTGATATCCAACTATCTATGTATTTCTTGATGCCTTGTTTGTACATAGTTGAATGAGTTGCCTTACACAAGCATTTTAATTTGTTATATCTTAAGTACAAACATCTTAATAAAGTTATCTTAAGTTGTTGAATTAAAATCATTTCATGACTTTTTAAAATCAAAAGTTTTTTAATAAAAAATTTTGAAAATTAAAAAAAAAAAAACATCCAATTTATCCTTTTTTAAATGTAAGTTACCTTGCCCTAAGATTTAAAAAAAAAAAAAGAATCAAAATGCATTTGCAGCCAAAATTGGAGTTTCGGTGGGGACACATACTGCTTCACAAAGAGAAAGTATACGACAAATTAAGTTTTATGAACATTGAACACAGATTAAGCAGGAGTAATAAGTTTTGTCACGTACGTGTGAACTATTTAATACACATATATAATATAAATTTAGAAAAAAAAAACTTCATTACACAATAATATATATCACTTTCTATCGGTGGTCGAATTTACTTATAACAACGACATAAAAAAATTATAATTTTATTAATTAAAATTGTGACTTAAATTTTTTGAAAATTTACAACCTTCTAATAAAATATGAAAAAACTTATTAATCCTTGTATGCATAATTTTTTTTTTCAAAAGTGAAAGGAGGCAAAACCCAAACAGGAAAATGGGTTATTATTGTAAAATATACTTCTTATTGATCTAACCTATAAAATTTATTGATTATTGTAATAGTTTTAGGATAATTCTATCATGAGTTTGATCTTTTAAGAGGTTGAGTGTTTTTTATTTTTAAACTATCTTTTTTACATTAAAATTTATCTTTTTTATTTAACTCATTTGCTTTAAAATTTGAAAAAAAAAACCATTTTAACAGTGAAAACATTCAATCTTTTGAGGATAAGTATTTATATAGTTCAAATACAGCACATGTTCTTACTTTAAAAAAAATATTTATTTATTTTAATCATAACACACATCTTTAATTATATTCAATAGAAATAAGATAATTATAATTTTCAATGCCTTGAAAATTGAAAAGTAAAATTTTTAAGACACGAAATTTACATACGAATAATGAAAAAATTGACAAGTAACTTACTCCCATTAGTAGGGAGTAAGAACATATGTTATGGTTAGAGTATACAATCATTTTTTTTTACTTTCATCCAAATAAGAAAAATCTAATACAATTTTTAATACCTTAAAAATTGTAATTAAAAATTGTAAAACACAATTTTTGATATATGTAATTCTACAAAATTGATATATAAATAACAAAATTGATAATTAAATTTTTTCTGTTGAATGGGTGTAAGTTATGAATAGAGTATATAACTATTTATCTTTCCCAAAAGGTGGAGTTCTCCGAAACTATTAGTTTCACAGGATTTAAATTTCTTTAATTTTATTTGTCAATTTTCTTCAAGACATGAAAGATAAAAATACAATCTTTTATTTTGGCTACACTATTTTAATATAAAATGATAAGAATAAAATTAAAAAAGGTAAATATATTTAATTTTTTTAAATGATAAATATTTTTTTTCAAAATGATAGATAAAAAGAGATAAAAAAAATATTATATTTAAGATATGGGAAAGTTCAACGAGGAATGTCTTATTTTGACAGTAACACCCTTGTGCCAAGTACCAAACCAAGTAATAAAAAACAAAAAAGGGAATCCAATGCTTAATAAATGTAAGGAAAGGCATTAGTATTGACAAAGATCAAAGTGTCAAATTGCCACATTTTTCTGTTGAATGAGTGTAAATACTTATGTTATGAATAGTTAAAAGGTGGACTTCCTCCCAACCTATTAGGGTTTAAATTTCTTTAATTTTATTTGTCAATTTTCTTTAATTCATGAGATATAAAAATATAATATTTTATTTTGAATATGCTATTTTAATACAAAATGATAAGAATAAAATTAAAAAATAAATAATTTTAATTTTTTAAAATGACAATTTTTTTTCTTTTCAAAATGATAGGTAAAAAGGGATAAAAAATATTATATTTAAGATATGGGAAAGTTCAACAAGGAATGTCTTCTTTGACAGCAACACCCCTGTGCCAAATACCAAACCAAGTAATAAAAAACAAAAAGGGGAATCCACAATGCTTAATAAATGTAAGGAAAGGCATTACTATTGACATAGATCAAAGTATCAAATTACCACTTAGTACTTGAAGCTTATAATTCCGTGTATTTCCATGCGTAACCTTGTCCTTGTCATTGTTTTCTGTTTGCTCTTATCCATTAAACTTTGCATGATAAAGATGATGTACCTAACTTTGCATGATACTCAAGATAGCTAATACTTTTGAATATATTACTTTTTCTGATTTTTTAAAATTTTCTTCAACAACAATGGACCACGGAAACACTGACTTCAAATCACGTCCACAGGCCCATAGTCCACGAAGAATTTTTTTATGTTGTGTCATTGCCACATAAATAAGATATATGTGAGAGGAAAATGTACTAATACAACCACTTTAACAATAGTAATGAAGTGTAATTTTATGACTAATTTAATTTACATATTTATCCACAGACATTATATCATTATTAATAGATTATAGTGCTAGATTATAAATCTCTTGTGTGCTCTCCTTGATCTCATGATCTTATAAATCAATGATATGAATTTTGATAATGATAAATAAGTATTACAATACTTATAATGACATAATGACATTATATAAAATAATATTTATATAATGTCATTATACCATTATATAATCTAGCGCTTAACATATAATGATATAACATAATATAATATAATATAATATAATATATATTAATCAATTTTATGCCTATCATGATGAGGTTGGGCATAATACTTCAAAATGTTGGGTGCTCAAGGATGCCAACGAAGACTTCATCAAGAGAGGACGCTTGAGACACTATGTGGTGCAACCAGCTGTTCAACATCCTTAATAGCTCCAGCATTTATGGCCCCGGTGGCTTTAACATCTTTTAATTTTCTCTTTAATATTATTTGGATGTAAATAAAGTATTCTAATTTGTCTTTGGAATCTAATATTACATATTTTATGAATAAATTTTTAGGAAAATTCAAGTACGAATTCACTTGGTAATCTTGCGCTAAACGTTATTTACCCTGAAGCTCTTAATGCTAAAAGACGAATATCACTTGATATCGGAGGGGCATGAGATTGCCCTTAGTTTGGCACAAGATCGCCAGCCATTCGAGCACGGGATCATCAACCATCACCATCAGTTTGGCACAGGATCACCAACTGTCGCCCTTAGTCTGGCACAGGATTGCCAATCATTCAGGTATGAGATTACCCTTAATCTGGCATAGGATCGCCAGCCATCGCCCTTAGTTTGGCATAGGATCGCCAGCCATTCGGGCACAAGATCACCTTCACTCTGGCATGAGATCACTAGCTATCACCCTCAGTTTGGCATAAGATTGCTAGCCATCGCCCTTAGTCTGGCACAGGATCACTAACCATTGCCCTTAGTCTGGCACAGGATTGCTAGCCATTCAGGCACGAGATCACCCTCAGTCTGGCACATGATTGTCAGCCACTACCTTCAGTCTAGCATAGGATTGCTAACCATCATCCTCAGTTTAGCACATGATCGCTAGTCATTCGAGCATAAGATCACCCTTAGTTTGGCACAGGATGCCAGCCATTTGAGCATGAGATCACCTTCAGTCTAGCACAAGATCGCTAACCATCACCTTCAGTTTAGCATAGGATCGCTAGCCATCGCCCTCAATCTAGCACAGGATCGCCAGTCATTCAGGCATGAGATTGCCTTTAGTCTGGCACAAGATCACTAGCCATCGCCTAGCG
The DNA here is from genome assembly GCA_026873985.1 of Saraca asoca. NCBI lineage: Eukaryota > Viridiplantae > Streptophyta > Magnoliopsida > Fabales > Fabaceae > Saraca > Saraca asoca. The sequence continues at coordinate 5,068 of JANHAO010017704.1, forward strand.
ATTGCCTTAAGTCTAGCACAGGATCACCAGCCATCGCCTTCAGTCTGGTATAGAATCGCCAGCCATTCAGACATGAGATCACCTCTAGTCTGGCATATGATCGCTAGCCATCGCTCTTAGTCTGGCACAGGATCGCCATCCATTCAGGTAAGAGATTGCCTTCAGTCTAGCATAGGATGGCCAGTTGTCACCCTTAGTTTGGCACAGGATCGCTAACCATTCGGGCATTAAATTGCCTTTAGTTTGGCATAGGATCACTAGCCATTCACCTTTATGTTAAGCACTATATTATTTTATATAATGTCATTATATCATTATATAATATAGTGCTTAACATATATTATATAACATATAATAACATAAAAACATATATTATATTATGTTATATCATTATTTTACATTATGTTAAGTGCTATATTGTTTTATATAATGTCATTATATCATTATATAATATAGCGCTTGTTGACGGTAAAATTTAGTTTAGTAAATCCAAATCTTAGTCAACTCGTACAGTTCTTCAACACCCTAGACTACAAGCTGATAACTTAAGTTTAAATAAAAAGAGAATGAGAAAGAGGAAGAACAATGATAGGAGCTTTTATCGTGGTTCGGCTAAAGTCAATCAACTCTTACGTCCATGGTAGTTTGTATTAGCTTTGTTTGGTGGTTTCTCTATGTAGTGTAGTAGAGTTACAATTCCAGTGCTCTCTCACCATACAATGCCCTCTCACTATTTCGGTAGAGTGTTTGCATGCAATTGCCCCTTCTTACTTACAATGATACATTCCTTCCCTATTTATAAAAGCTGGGAGGATCATGAATGTAATTTAACAAATCATAAATCTATTACATCAGGTAATAAATGTATTTGACAGTAGGATTCCTACAAATCAACTTTTATAGTATACTTTCTGCATGTAGACCCCCTGTAAGTTGTCTGTAGAAAGGCTTCGTAAGCTATCTGCGTGTAGATGTGTTTTTGATTTGACCATAACGAGCTTCTGGTTAGGAGAGGCATTACATCCCGTGAGTTGGTGCTCTCGTCCTAGGGTTGTTACTGACCTTCGGATAGCAAGGTCAAGCTCGAATCACATTGAATAAACTATTGGCTACGTGAACCGAGACTCTTGGCTATCTCGGGGTTGCCTTAACTTCATCTTATGTTAGGGACATTGCACATGACCTGGTGATCTCATTTAGCGATCTCAGGGTCAGATAAACTAGGCTTCTTCCTTCGGAGTCACCTTTTAGGCCTTTTGTTAGCCCATTTATAACGTACCAATTTTTGCCCATAACATTAGCCCCTAACTCTCAGTTTGCTCTGCAAACTGTGAGTTGTAGTTTGCTGACAAAGACTGATAAACTGAGATGTGTGATCTTGTCGTTCAAGTTTTTTTTATTGCTTCGTTTTGTCCTTATCATCATTATTGCATTTAATATGCACACTTCTCCATTACTACCAATACGGCAACAATTGAGCCTGATAATTTTTTGGACCATTAGATCCTGTGCAGTTGATTGTTCTTCAAATTGAATGGCTAGGTGACCGAAACTATATAAGGTGAGAAAACCTCCTCCTTTCCCTCTCATTTTTGAAGGTTGATGTTTTACTTTTCAAGTCCTTAAGTAGCAGTTTCCAATCTTATTCCCCTATTTTGCTGATTCCACTATTGCTGTTGCAATTAATTAATCATTTTATCCAAAATTCATCTTGCCCCTCCATCCATTTGGGAATTTGATTTGCCTTTTTGGCATGCTAAGCCTTCTTAGGACCCATGCTATTAGAATGTTCTTCTTTATGAGTTTTTAGTATCTCACTGTTTGGCCAATGATGAATGCATGTTTGTTGCTAGGCATTTTACTTACTTGTTTTTGACTAGATTTAGCTTTTTGTTCCTCAAGGATTTAGTAGTCTGGCAGGCTTTATTGATTAAACCCTACTAGGTTTTCAATAGTTTAGGTCTCTGTCATGGTGGCTTTGATGTGTGTATGATTTGCTACATAGGAAATTTGTCTCGTGAAGAGTAACTTTCTATTCTTTTGATAGGGCCTATTCAAAGCAATTTGGTTGCTTGAAATGACCTGATTACTTGCCCTTTTATGTAGATTTCTGTAGCTTATAGATGCCAGAGTCACCATACAGGGAGTAACGATGAGCCTGATTCCTCAGCTCGAGACGAGGAGTTGGAATTCACCTCGGCTAAAGCGACCTCCAGGAGCGGAGAGAGGAATCTATTCGACTTGTCTCATGGAGGGGCAATAGGGTGCTAGGAGACCTTTAGATTGCTTAGCATTTAAGCATTACCCTTCGACCATCGAACTAGATAAGCTTAAAAATATAATCGAATGCTATCGTATCCCCAAAGGTTGCTATGTCATGGCACCTTCCCCTAATGATCATGCAACCCATCCACCTTAAAGGTTTATTGCTGTTAGTACCTAGTATCTCGATGTTGGGCTCAAATTTTCAACCCATCCATATATTATTGATCTGTTAAATGAATTAAGGCTTTGTCCTTTTCAGTTGACCCCGAACTCCTACTCCCAACTCACTTCTCTTGCTTTCATGTACTCAAGAAACGATCTTCCACCATCATTTACAAGGGTATTGTGCCATCTTTACAGCATTAAGAGTAAGGGTTCTCTAGACGGGATTTATTACCTATCAACCTGGTAGTCTGACTTCAAAAGGGTTTTGCCTTAAGGGCATGCAAAGGGTAAATCAAATGTAATACAATACAAGACTCATAGGTTCTACATTTCATGCCCATCCTTGTGTCCTCTTCGTAACTTTGATTTTGTTCTTACACCTGATAAATGAGACAAAGCTATGTGAGCTACCATGAATTCATGTTTTTGTTTCTAACATTTTGTTCTATTCTTTGCAGCTGGGGCTGGCAAGGTAAAACTAGTGCTTGAAGCTAAGGAGGCTGAAGTGTTATGCCAGTTTCTCACTATCGGCAATCTACAGAACAATTTTAAATTTGATGACAACCTCCTTCAATCTCATAAGCTCATTCCTACATTGAACATTGGACTTATTAGAGAGATCGAAGCTCGCTAGGTAAAGGAAATCAATCTTGCTCATTTTGAAGATTATGAAAAAAATGGTGAAGCTCTTTCTTCGAGATCCACCCTCTAATGAATCTGAAGAACTTGAGGTTGTCATAACCTCTCTAGGTCCTACAATTGCAGTAGCCCCTATTGTTTCAAATCAGTCTCCTCCCATACCGATTATAGCATCTCCTCAGGAGTTAGCTCCTATCTCGCATCCTAAGGTGACAAAGGTAATAGAGGTCACGATCACTTCTGAGCCCCCTACCAAGAGGTGAAAAGCAAACAAAAGGAAAAAGATTGCCCCTTTTTCAAAACAGACGACTCACAAAGTTGTGCCTGAGAAGCATTATTCGAGTCTTGGTCCAAACAAGTAGAGGTATTTCAATTTCATCCAAGAGAATGTAGAGGAACTTTTGGGATCTTGTACCAGCCCCCAAGCATTGCAAATGGATAAGATCACAAGCGAAGGGCGAATGTGTTAAACTGCTCGCCAAGGCTTATTGGTAAGTAGCATCCTTTTACCTTGATTATTTTGCCCCTTCATGATCTAGCCTGACCCATTTGACTAGGAATAGTGAAGATAGGGAAAAAACTCCAAGCCTGGGAGGAGAAAAACACTAAACTTGTGGATAACCTAGCCACTACGACCGCTAAGGCACTGGATCTGGAGAGTAAAGCAATAAATGCTGGGGCTCTCAAAAAGAGGTTAAGGAAGCTCGTTCCTGTGAAGCGATGAGTCACGAGGCTATCACAGCCAATCTTAACAAGGTTATTGAAGAATTATCGAGGATGAAGCATAAGCTGATTGTGACAATTCGGGGCATCAATGCGGTGATGTAGCACAATGAGGTCATCATGTAGCGGGTTGAGGCCGATAAGAAAGAACTAAAGTAGTCAGGATGGAGGTCACTCAAAAGCAAGAAGAGATTGAGAGAATCAAGGTAAAGACTACCAAGATGGTGGTGAAGGCAGTAGAAAAAGTAGAATCTAAAACCTCATCCTCTTTTCTATACACTTTGTAGGAGTGGCACCCAGATATGGACTTTTCATTCTTTGGACAGGAGGCCTTGAGGCTATTGAGGGCTTTAAGAGGAAAGCTGCTAAAGCCAAATCCTCCCATACAGGTGCAAATCTGTGAGTAGAACCCTTCTTGTCGAGGGTGTAATTCAAAGAGAAAATAACTTATAGGTCATGGAAACCTTTGTTACTCAGATGAGCAACAAATAGCTTGCTTCATGCATTGATTCCTCCTCCTATAAGAGCTCAACCCCTAGAAACCGGGCTTCCTAGGATTTGACCATGTAGTTTCACATTTCATTTTTGAACTTTGTATTTGGTTTGTAACTATATGAATTTACCTCACTGAAGGAGGCATTTGAATGAATGTTTTTGTTTTCTTTCATATTATGTTGGATATAAAAGACTATGTAGATTATCATAAATGAATTCTAATCAGTCATATTAGTGTATCTTGGTGGATGATGAATTCAGGTACTGGAGTGTCTAAGCACTTAAACTAACGCGAGTTCGAGCATCTAGATAAATTGTATAGGCTTACCTTTCAGTGTGGGCCCACATGAGAGCCGTAGGAAATAGGTTGCATGAGAGTTACAAATGATAGGTTGCATAAAAGATGTGAATGATAGGTCACATGAAAGCTACAAATGATAGGTCATATGAAGGCTATGCTTCAATCGGAGAGCTGTTAAGTAAACACACACGTATGGCACCTGAAGGAGATCTTATGCCCGAATGGCTGGCAATCCTATGCCTGACTAAGAGTGATCTCATGCCCAAATGGTTGGCAAACTTATGTCAAACTAAGGGTAATGACTAGCGATCTTATGCCAGACTGAGGGTAATCTCGTGCCTGAATGGCTAGCGATCTTGTGCTAGACTAAAGACAATGGTTGGTGATTCTATGCTAGATTGAGGGCGATGACTAGCGATCTTGTGTCAGACTGAGGGCGATCTCATGCCCGAATGGCTGGCAATCCTGTGCCAGACTAAAGGTGATAGTTGGTGATCCTATGCCAAACTAAGGGCGATAATTAGCAATCTTATGCTAGACTGAAGGTGATGGCTAGCAATCCTGTGCTAGATTGAGGGTGATAGTTAGTGATCCTATGCCAGACTGAGGGTGATCTTATGCCCGAATGGTTGGTGTTTCTATGCTAGACTGAGGGTGATGGTTAGCAATCCTATGCCAGATTGAGGGCGATCTGGTGCCCAAATAGCTGGCGATCCTATGCTAGATTAAGGGCGATCACTGGCAATCTTGTGCTAGACTGAAGGCGATAGCTAGCGATCCTATGCTAGACTCAGGGTGATCTCATGCCCGAATGGCTGGCAATCCTGTGCCAGACTGAGGGTAATCTTGTGCTCAAATGGTTGGTGATCTTGTGCCAGACTAAGGGTGATGGCTAGCGATCCTATGCTAGATTGAGAGCGATATAATGCCCGAATGGCTAGCGATCTTGTGCCAAACTAAGGGCAATGGTTAGTGATCTTGTGCTAGACTAAGGGCAATCTCGTGCCTCTTTGGTATTAAGTGATTAAGGTAAATAATGTTTAGCGCAAGATTACCAAGTGAATATGTACTTAAATTTTCCTAAAATTTTATTTAGAAAATATCTAACATTAGATTCCGAAGACAAATTGGAATATTTTATTTACATCCAAGTAATATTAAAAAGAAAATTAAAAGATGCTAAAGCCATTGAAGCCATGGACACTGGAGCCATTGAGGTTATTGAGTAACTAGTTGCACCATATAGTGTCTCAAGTGTCCCTTCTTAATGAGGTCTTTGATGGCATCCTTGAGCATCCAACATTTTGAAGTATTATGCCCAACCTCACCATGGTAGGCATAAAATTGATTTCTATTGCGCCTATGCTTGTTGTGAGTTTTTAAAGGTTGGGGCTTCCCGAAGTCCTCTTTGCCTTTCTTAATTAAGAAAATGCGCTCTTGAGTATCAAATCATATGCAATAGCCATCATGGAGACCTTTGTGCTGAAATGGCCCGCTTTGGACTTCTTCATAGGTCAGTAGTCAAAACCATCTTGGATATTTTCATCTTTGTCCTTCTAACCAGAGCTGCATACATTGTCCCCGTATCCAGACCTCTTTGGACCAAAGGTTTCTTCCCATTTGATTTCCTTAATGACTTACTTATAAAACGTAGCCAGGTCCTTTACTAGGGATTTATATATATCCTTATATAAATTTCCATCTTTACGGAGTCTAGCTGATATAGCTGTGAGGATGCCCTTGTTTGATGGGTTTTCCACATTGCAAACCTTATGCCTGAATAAGATAATGTAGTCTTTTAGAGATTCATCCTTTCACTGGAAGATTGTTGCGAGGTGGCAAGGTGGTGCGAGCTACTTTTTCAATGATTTGCATTGATAGATGAATTTCTCAGCATTCTTCCTAACTATCGATACTGTAAGCTAGGAGAAATTTGAACCATATGTGAGGAATGTCCCCTAGTGTAGCTAGGAAGACACGACACTTAACCAAAGTGTTAGTTGTTTAGAGATCCATCTGAATATTGAACACGCCAGGTGGTCATAGGGATTGTTATCCCTTATATTACGAGATCGAGAGGATTTTGAGCTTATGAGGGAGGGGCTACCTCTCTATCTCGCTGGTAAATGGAATTCTTTCTTCATAGCAATTTCGGCTACTCTGAGCTCTTGGGCATCTTTCTAACTGCTTTACCCTCTGGCATAACTCTTCAATCTGCGAGTCTTTCTCCTCAAATCGATGGCTAGTTCGAGGATTTCTATTGTCTTCTTATCATGGGAGTAATGATTTGAGGCTTTGCGTTTGACCTGGCTCAGGCTCCCTTCTCGATGCAGGCTTTCACATCATTGATCGTCTCTACCACCGCCCTTGTGAGCTCAATGGACCTCTGATCTCAATCGTGAACCGTGCGAGTGGACAAATCCAATTCATAGATGATCCCCTCCATAGGGTTTCTTCCATTGCGTTCCCGACTGTCGAGGTTTTCCTTCGGGAATCATAGGCTCAATTTGCTTTTGCATGCCCTGGGCTTGTGTATGAGCCAAAACTCTAACCACGTTAGCCAACTCCTTCACTATGTTGTCAAGTGACTCCTGGCACTGGTGCCATGCTTGAACTCTGTCATTTTTAGGAGCAACAGGTTTGTGAAGGGTTGTCACTGCCACGTTAGCGTCAGTACCTGTTGAGGGGGCAATAAAGGCACTCGTAGCAGGAAAAATAAAGCCCCCTAATGGTAACCCCTATTGCTCCACAGGACTATCAGGTTGCCCAAAGACGGCTCCAGTGCTCCTGGTGATTCTTCCTTTTACCATTGTAACTGAACAGTCAACCAAAGAGAAAAGATGCAATTGATGCCCTACCTTTAGTGCCAAAATATTGACAGTAAAATTTGATTTAGTAAATTCAAATCTTAGTTAACCCGAACGATTCTTCAACACCTCAGACTGCAAGGTAATAGCTCAAGTTTAAATAAAAAGAGAGTGAAAAAGAGGAAGAACAATGCACACAGGAGCTTTTATCATAGTTCGGCTAAGCCAATTGACCCCTACATCCACTGTGATTTTATTAGCTTTGTTTGGTGGTTTCTTTGTGCAGTGTAGCAAAGTTACAATCTCAATGCTCTCTCACTATACAAATGCCCTATCACCGTTCCGGCAGAATATCTGCATGCAATTGCCCCTTTTTACTTACAATGATACATCCTTTCCTTATTTATAGAAGTTGGGAGGGTTATAAATGATTATAAATAATCTTGTGCTGGGGACATGCTCATGACCTGGTGATCTCATTTAGTGACCTCAGGTCAGTGAACTAGGCCCTTCAGACTCGCCTTTTGGATCTTTTGTCAACCTATTTATGAAGTATCAATTTTTGCCCACAATCATTCTTAACATATGATATTATGTTATATCATTATATGTTAAGTGCTATATTATATAATGATATAATGACATTATAAAAAATAATATAGAGCTTAACATAATATATAATATAACATCTAATAACATAAAAACATTATTATATAACATATAATAATGATATGTATTATGGAGACTCGTTACATAAAAGAAAGATTCGTTTCGAGTAGATAAGATCAACTTTGATTGCAGTTCCATGTCAACGGTCAATTTTCCACGCAACATGTTCACCGATGCAATCGAAAAGAGAAGAAACTTAACAGATAAAACTATCTACAATGCAAGCATCTTACAAGAGTTTCTTAAGTTTTGTTTATTAATTTTTTATTGGGTCCCACACTACCACATCATTTTGTACTCCTTAAACAACTCAAGCAATTTTATCCCACAATGATGCAACTCTATCAAATTTCTTAAATGGACCCTATAATTTATTTCACTTTTTTTAATTTATCTTACAACTAGATCCACTTTAATATTAAGATGCAGTTGCTTAACAAACAATTGTAATGCTGACTTGTAATTTTACAGTTGCTTCACAATAGGTAAGCAACTTTAAAAAGGATTACTTAAGTTAAGCTTCTCCTTAAGTTTCCCCCACTGCAGATAGTCTAAGTAAGTCTGCTATTTGGATACATCGACCTGGATGCTTTCAATTTTAGAAATAAATTTAAAAAGATGACACAAATTTTATATATATTAAAACACAAATGCACGGCATTATAAGCACAAATTTTATATTTCCCATAAGCACAAAACTTATTACTCCTGCTTAATCTGTGTTCAATGTTCATAGAA
>JANHAO010017705.1:0-13873 GCA_026873985.1 Saraca asoca
TTAAACAAGCCAGACAAAGCTGTTTGAAATCAGGCCCATATTGATGGCAAGGACCAGCCCGGGCAAGATGACCATGTTCTAACTTCTTTCTCATAATTTTAGTACTTCCCTTCGAAGAAAAGGAGAGAAAAAGGCACAGTGGATCTTTGAACCGATTGGGCCGCCCAAAGTCAAATAAGTGTTAACTCCTTTTAGATGTGTTACGGGATGCTATCAAAAAAAAAAAAAAAGAAAAAAGAAAAGGGTGTTGGAAGAAAATATTTATGAGAGATTTGGATTCTTATTTAAGGCGGATTGATCAGAGTTCTGGTTGCTTAGTCCATTTGTTGTTGGTATTATAAATTCTTTTATTGCTGGCAGCAAAAGCAACCAATATATTCTATTTTTCACATCTATTTCTAAATTGAATAATACCATAGATTTTAGTCGAGAAGGTCAAAAGAAAATAAAAAATAAATATATTTTTTATTAAAAATATGATAAACCTACATCTATTTAGATGTACGACTTCAAATAGATACGTTATGATTGACCAGTGGCTTAGCCATATAGAAGGTAATGAGGTTAATTGACCTCACTCTCTCTCTTCTCGAAAATTTTTATATATGTGGTGTATCTTTTAATTAAATTGCAATGGATAATAAATATTGAATTCACTAATTCATAAATAAAGTTAAATATTTATGAAAAAGAAATTTACTCCATAAGAACGAAGAAAAAGATAAATTTTAATGTGTCCAAATTCTCATATGAAGAATTTATATATTTTATACATTTATTTATTTTTTTTGATCCCGCTTATTTATTATTCTAGCTTCACTACTGAAATTCACAATGATATACAGACATAAAAGAATGTTAGTGATTGACGTGGGTAATAACATGGATATAATATTCCTATTTTTCATCATAAATAAAAAAGTTTAAATTGCATTGTGAGTCTTTATACTTTTAATTTTTTTTTAAATAGGTATTTGTAGTTTAAAATTTAGAAATGAGTCTCAATAATTTAAAATCTTACTGATTGGACTTATTAAAATTGGAATTGGACACCTATAGTTTAAAATAATTTTTAATTTAATCTTTACCAATCATTTCATGAATCAATTATAATAGTTAGACATAAGTTTTACATTTTTTGTCATTAAAACTGAGATAAACTTAATGTACATTAGATATCTAGTACAATAGAATAGAATTTTAAATATATTTTCATAAATTCTAAAACTTAATTAAGTAAAATTTTAACAACAATTAATACATTTTGAGACATAGATTAGGTGAAAAAGTGAATTGAATATTTAGTAGTTAAAACAAATAATATTTCAAACATTTAAAATAACAATTAATAATAATTCATTTATTTCTAAAATATTTATTATTAAAATTGTAATTTAATAAATAGAAATTGAAATGTTTCAAGAAAAATAAATTATTTATTTTTCATAATAGTCACCAAAATAATTCAATAAATCAAAACATTAAGAACATAAAATTTAAATTTAAAATGTTCAAATAAAGAAAATAATGTATTTCTTTTACTAATTATTATGGAAAATATATTTATTGTTATGAACCATTTTTATGGATGTCTACATACAACTCCCAAGTCTCTTTACATTTCCTCACCTTTACAATTCATCTATCTTTTTAAGTTTATCTCCTTACATTTATGTAAGTTCATCCTTTTGAGGTTTTTGTACATATGAACATAAGCTTGTACGAAGCCCAATCAACAATCCAAGGCATACGTTTTCTGCTGACAACTCAGCCTCTAAGCTTATGCATCAGCTCCCCAAAAATTTGACAATGATTTGCCCAGTATTAATTACCCGACGCCAAGCATTAAATGCCCGAAATGGATAAAATAATTATCTTGTTGCTTATGAAATTATACTTATAACCCTCATCCTCTCTACAAATAGGAAGGGGAGGTCTCCGTAAAGAAGGGGAAGCACATACATGCAGAAACTCTACTGATATTAAGAGTGAGCACTGTTCACCTAGAGAAATTTCAGCTGCTGTATTCATATTCTGTAAAAGAAATAATCCCTTCAGTGCATAATCAAAGATCAATGTGGACGTAGGGGCCAGACTGCCTTTAGCTGAACCATGATAAACTCCTGGTGTTACTGTTTCTTCTTCTTTTTTACTATCTTCTTTTACTATTTTCTGTCACATTTAGCTTACAGTTAGGGGTAACTCTGAACTCAACTAGTTGACCAGATTTTGGTGTCAACATTTTGGCGCTAGAAGGAGGGCTCCCACTGAACATTCTTCATTTTCAGTCTCTGATAAGCTGTTTTAGACGCATTGGCAAGAGGAAAAACTACCAAGAGTGTAGAGGTTCTCACTGACCAACCTGAAGGTCAAATGCAAAGCAGAGCACAGTTGCTCCCACGGCAGGTGCCAACATCGGCATAACTTCCTTTATCCAACACCAACCGACAGCCCATGAAACTGATGAGACTCAGACTTGGCAACAGCGCCAAGAGGTACTTGAGCGATGCTAGGAAGCACTAGAGAATACAATGAAGGAATTGGCTGACATGGTCTGAGTATTGACTCAAACACGTGCCCAATGTGGACCAGGGTAGGATGAAATGGTTGTACCTGAGAACGGACGTCATTAGTCAGGGCCTTAACATGAAGAACAAGCCAGAGTTGAATGTCACTAAATCGACTTGCTTCACTCGTCCAATTTGCGGCTAAGGTCTGAAGTCCATCAGGATCAAGAGGATAGGGAAAATGATTGCCAAGGTGAAAGCTTGCACTAAAGCAAGAGCTTGCACGAAACTGATAGTGAGCGAGAGACGGATCAAGACTTGTCTGATCGTGAGCATGGCAAGAAGCATAGGACTTTTGATCGACATTCTCATAGTAAGCGAGAAGAAAGGAATTGAAAGACCTCCAGTCACCGGTCTAAATCTCGAGACCAGATGGTCAAAGAATTGCTCCAAAAGATGGAACAATTGAAGAAAAACTCTGCGTCCCAGGGGAACTAAGAATCCCATGAGGAGAGAACTCCACTCTCTTGCTAGATTGAGATGGAGCCTCTTCCTCGCAGATTTAAGGTTCCAAACATCCCCCTCTACAATAGAGACAATGATCCTTACAATCACCTGGATGCTTTTAACATTCAGATGGACCTACAAACCTCCAATCCGCTCGTGAAGTGCCGAGTCTTCCTAGCTATACTTGGAGAAGTACCACGCATGTAGTTTAGAAGTCTTCCAGCTTGTAGCATAAGGAGCCGGGAGGAATGCCAGACTAAGTTCCTCAATCAATACAGAGTGCTAAAGAGGCAACTCACCCCTCCTGCCACTTTGCCACGGTCTTTCAACGAAAAGATGAATTGCTCAAGGACTGCATCGCCAGATTTCGGTAAGAAGTTAATAATGTGGATAATCTGTCTGACGAGAGTATCCTCACAGCAATTTCAGTTAGCCTCCGAAAGGACAAAAAGTTGTACGAAGATATTTACAAGTCCTTTATCAAGAGCCTAGGTGATTTTTATGAGCAAGCTGCCAAAAAGATCCGTTGGGAGGAAACCTTCAGCCTAAAGAAGCTAAACAAGAAAGAAGAAGCCAACACCTCGAACCGAGGTAGGAAAAGAAGTGGAGGTGGGAGTGGCAAAGAAGGCCAAAAAGGGGGCTTTGGAGGCCAAACCTCAAAGAAGGCCCGAAGTGAACAATTCCAGTGTCAGCATTGCTATGATATCTACATTATCTTGTCAGATGCCCCAGACAGGATTTACGCGATCGAGAGAAACAATGAAGACTTTGGCAGGCCCAGGCCAATGAAGATCCCTATTGAAAAGAGGAACCGTAATAAATTTTGTACCTACCATAGCGAGGTCAAGCATAATACATTAGAATGCTGGGCATTAAAAGATACCATCGAAGACCTCATCAAAAAAGGTCGCTTGAGAGATTACGTGGTGAGATCCCCAGGGCAGTGACCCTCACATCCCCAGCAACCTACGTCGTAATGCCACTAAACTCCTGAGCATGAGGAAACGCCCTCCGTGAGGACCATTTTCACCATACATGGTAGATCTCATATTGTAAGCACCTTGAACCGATCACGCGATCGCTATGTGCGAGTGGAAAGACGTGTCCTTCTAACGAGTCATGTGGGGCACGAAAGGCTCACCAAGAAGGTCAAGATAGCTTTAAATAGCATTTCTTTCATGAAAGAGGATGCACAAAGTGTCCACTACCCTTATAATGATGCGATTGTCATCTGGGCGAAAATGACAATGCCGAAGTTAGAAGAACAATGGTGGACACTGGGAGTTTTATAAACATAATGTACAAAGGGTGCTTCGACTAGATGGGTGTGAGCATGAGTCAATTGGACCCATCACTTGAGCCCCTCTATAGTTTCACAAGAGATGGAATACTTCCAGTGGGATGAATCAAACTCCCATTTACTTTGGGAGACTGTAATAGGCAAGTAACAGTCATGGCAGACTTTCTAATTATAGACTGTCCCTCAACTTACAATGTAGTGCTGGGATGACCTACCATGAACAACTTTGACATAGTAATGTCGACCAGGATGCTTACCATCAAGTTCTCAGCCCCGGGCAGAGTTAGATGTGTACGCGAGGAGTAGCAAGTAGCGTAGCCCTACTATGAAGAGGCAGTCAAACTCGAGGTTCAAGGGAAAAAAGTAAATGTTATATCTGGGGGAGAGCCCCGAGCGAAGAGTGAAAAAGGGGTCAGCTACGATCTCGAACCTTGAGAGGTAGACATTGAGCGAGCCATTGGACCAGTTGAGGAACTGGAAGATGTGCAAGTAAGTGAGGTAAACAAGTAAAGGTGCCCCAAGTTGGGGAAATTCTTGCCACTTGATATGAAGATATGGTGGGTATGGATCCAAGTATAATGTCACATAGACTAGACATCGACCCCCAGGCCAAGCTAGTTTGCCAGGAGAGAAGATCGATGATCGTCGAGCACTATGCGGTGCTTAAGGAAGAGGTGGATAAGCTCTTAGCGAACAATTTCATTTGGGAAGCATGATACCCCACTTGGGTGGCCAACCCCATCCTTGTTAAAAAGAAGAATGGGAAATAAAGAATGTGTATTGACTTTATAGACCTTAATAAGGCGTGCCCAAAGGATAGTTTCCCTTTATCGAGAATAGAGCAGCTCGTGGATGTAACAGCTGGGCACGAACTCCTCAACTTCATGGATGCCTACTCAGGGTACAATTAGATTCCAATGGTTGTACAAGATGAGGAGCATACCTCATTCATCACTTATTACGGACTGTACTATTACAAAGTAATGCCCTTTGGACTTAAAAATGTTGGGGCAACCTATCACCGATTGGTGAATATAATGTTCCGAGAACATATTGGCAGGATCATGGAGGTATATGTGGATGACATGCTGATGAAATTCAAACAGCTCATTGATCATGTTCATGACTTTGATGAGATGTTTCAAACCCTAAAAAAGTACCAGATGAAGCTAAACCTATAAAAGTGTGTGTTCAGAGTAGCCTCGGGCAAGTTCCTCAGCTTCATAGTTAATAATAGAGGGATCAAAGCAAAGTAAAGAAAAATTAGAGAACTACTTGATTGTGTTATCCCACCAATCTGAAAGGTGTCCAAAGCTTGAACGGTCAGATCTCTGCTCTTGTATATTCATTCCAAAAATAACAGATTAGTGTATTCCCTTCTTCGATGTCTTTAAGAGGGAAAATAGGTTCGAATGGACCCCAAAATGCAAGGTCACGTTCTAGGAACTTAAGACATATCTTAGGCAGGCACCTCTCCTTTCCAAGCCGAAAGAGGGTGAAGGATTAACCATATACTTAGGTGTATCCCAGCATATCTTGAGTGCGGCATTAATGTGAGAAGAGGGGGGAATTCAACTCCCTATCTACTATGTAAGCAAAAAGCTACTAGATGTAGAAACAAGATATTCACCTATGGAGAAGCTCGTCTACTACCTGGTCATCACCTCATGGAAGCTACAATCCTATTTCCAAGCCCACAACATCAGGGTCCTCACCTAATACCTACCGAGACAAGTTCTGTAAAAGATAGACACCTCAGGACAATTGCTTATATGGGCAATAGAGCTCGTGTAGTTCGACATTGAATATAAGTCCAGAATAGCTATCAAAGGGCAAGCACTGGCTGATTTCATTGCCAAATTCACATGCCCCTTACAAGATAAGGTAGAGGTTCCTGAGGCCCCATGGTGGGAACTATTCATTGATGGGTCATCGAGTGGCCAAAAGCCCAGAGAAAGAATACTTATCAATCCAGAAGGACATAAGGTCTTTAGTGCCTTAAGGTTTAGCTTTCAGGCCATAAATAATAAAGCTGAGTACGAGGCCTTATTGGCGGGCTCACAACTAGCTAGAGAGGTGCATGACGAGAGAATAAAGATTTTTAGTGACTCACAACTATTTGTTTGTTAAATAAAAGGTGAGTACCAAGCTTAAGGGTAGAAAATAATGAGATATCTCCAAAAAGTCCAAGAGTTGTTAGGCTCTTTCCAATAATTTGAGATCACTCAGATCCCACAAATCCAGAATGCACATGCTGATGTTTTGGATTGTTTATCTACCATTAATGATCCTGACGCCATAGGAGTGGTCCCGATAGAGATCCTTCCATCCCCAAGTATCAAACATCAAGACGTTGTCATGGCAATCACCAAAGTGCTCAACTCCTGGATGAATCCAATCTAGGACTACCTGCAGGATGAAAGGTTACTAGAAGATATACTCGAGGTGCAACATTTGTGAGCTTGATAGCCAGATACTGCATCTACGGTGACACACTTTATAAAAGAGGATTTACAATCCCGCTTTTGAGATGCATAGATGGTGAAGACTACAGCATCGTCTTGGAAGATATTCATGCAGAACATTATGGGAACCATGCTGGGGGGCTGTCCTTGGCATAAAAGGCCCTTCGATAGGGATTCTACTGGCCGACCATGAAGCAAGACACTATAGACCTCGTCAAGAAGTGTGACAAGTGCCAGATGTTCGCAAAAGTGTCACGAGCTCCACAGGACTACTTGAAGCAGATGACAAGCCCATGGCCATTTGCAATTTGGGGGATAGACTTGATTGAACCACTCCCTAAGGCTCGGGGAAATTGCAAGTATGCGATAGTAGCTATGGACTACTTTACCAAATGGGCGGAGGCAAAGGAACTCATTGAGATCTTGTCTTCTAAGGTTAAAAAGTTTGTATGGAACAATATCATTTGCAGGTTCAGGGTCCCTCAACAAATTATTATCGATAATAGGACCTAATTTACTAGCGAGCAGTTCATCAAGTTCTACAATGACTTCAAGATTGTGAAAAGCTTCACAGCCATATACCACCCACAAGCTAATGGGTAGGTAGAAGCCATAAACAAGATCATCAAGAAGATCTTGAAAATCAAACTAGAGGCTAAAAAGGGAGCTTAGGTGGATGAATTACAGTTGGTACTATGGGCCTATAAGACCATGCCTTGTAAATCCACAGGGGAAACCTCCTTCTCGATGGTATACGGGTGTGAGGTAATGATCCTAGCGGAACTTAAGGTCTCTACACAACGAAAAGTTACTTTTAACCTAGAGGACAATGACCAGCTGCTCACTACAAATCTAGACCTTCTGGAGGAAGCAAGAGAAAGAGTTAGCCTTAAGATTGCAGCTTATTAGTGACGGATAGCGAGGAATTACAACTACTGAGTGCAAGCTCGAAAGTTTAAACCTGACGATCTCATCCTATGCCTTGTCTTCCCCGGAGCCCGCAAACCCAGCGAGGGGACCTTAGGACCGAACTAGGAAGGTCCATACATTGTTAAAAGGATCGTGAGTGATGGAGCTTACCATCTGGTAGATATGAACACAGTAGAATTTCCTCGTACTTAGAATGCCGAGCACCTCCATCGTTACTATTAATAAGTGTCTCGGTACCCTATGGTTGATTCATTGTAAATATGAATGTAATTCTTTGAATCCTTTGAGGAATAAGATGAGAAGTGAGATTTCTATGTAAAGTCATGTACTATACGGCGCAATAATAGTTAACATAGCATGTCAAATTCTTATCCAAGCATGAGCAAACAAAAATTCATGCATTCAAGCATACAAATGATAAGGAGAAATGAGCTCAGCTTCATCACACTAAAGTTATACAAATTGTTCATAAAGTTCATTACAAGTCTTAGGAGCGTAAAAAAAGCAAAAATTACAAAACTCTCATCCTAGGAGGTTAGAGCCTTGGGAGTTGGACCTTCATCGAACTGAGGAGCAGGAGCAGAAATATCAAAAGCTCCAACCATGGGAGTAGCATCAGTAACTTGGGAGCTACCTTCTCCTCGGGCAATAACCTTGACAGAGGGGATGTCAACTCCAGCAACTTGCTCCTTCCTTATAGCCCTTACTTTCCAATGTTCTACCGCTTCGGTGGCTTGGGGGCCAAAGAAGGAGTAGTCTAACTCAAGGAATTTTTGCCACAAAGTGAAAAAGAAAGAGGCAAGGGTTGTCATCCTCATCTCCCTAGCTGTTTCTGCCACCCGCAAGGACATTTCTACCTTAACCTTTGCTACTTCCTCCCTCGTGAGCTGTAGTTCCCTCTACAGCACCCTCACCTCTTCTATAGAGGCCTCGGCTCGTTGCTCCGTAGTCCTTGCCCTTTCTTTGGTAGTATCGGCTGCTCTATTCGCTAGTTATAGCTGTGACTGGACCTCGTCTAGCTTTATTTTTGCCTTATTAAGGTAATTGGAGGCAAGGCCAAAGTTAACTTCTGTATCCTCGTAATGCTTCACCTCACAGGATAGAGTGGTCTCCAACTCCTTGACTTTCTCTCTGAGCTCTAGTACCTCAGCTTGCTGGGCCCCCAGCTCATCCATAAGAGCAAATTTCTTATTATCCTGATCCTTGAGCGCTTTGGTGATCTTTATTAATGTTAGTAGGTTCTACAAAAACGAGCAGCAAAGTTAGACTTGATAACAAACAAAATAGTTAAGGTGAGAAGCGATACTTACCACTAGACCGTGTTGAGCTGTGAACCCTGCCAGCCTCCCAAAGGAAAATTCCTTGCTGTCCAGTGCATTGAGCTTACCCTCATAACCTAAAATCGTGCTAAAGTTCTCAATAATGGTCTGAGTATACTCCTCTGTTTTGGAGCCGGGCTCAGCCAACAGCTTGGTAAGTTTGACTCCTGATAGGTTACGAGAGGGTCATTTTTTTCCCTTTGATGAACTTCCACTATTTTGGAGGAGGACTAGAAAGACTAATAATGTTGGTTGTCTCCACCTCTTCGAATTAGTGCGAAGGCTGGCCTCGGTGGAGAGACTTCGACAGTAGCAGATGGTTGTTCTGCGATAGCTGGAGTCGCTTCAGCCTCAGTAGTCGCTGCAACTTTAGGGACTAGTCCCTCATCAGGAACTGGGGGCTAACTTGCAGCAACTGAGGTCGAGACAACCTCATGAGCTGGAGTGGGCTCATCTTCATTGTCAGGGGAAAGTGTTCTGAGGATCAAATCCATTATCTTATTCATAATTGTCAAAATTTAAAGGCCTAACTTCCGTTAGCTGATGAATTCCAACCTCTCGAGTTACAATGATATTTCTTGGTGGGGCAAGTTTACAGAAGCAGAGAACATCCTCATCAAACCTGAAGTCGTTCTGGAGATCCTCAATCGTCGCTAACCAATCTAGAATCCCTAACTTTTTGGCCCTAAGCATTGGCCGCTTACTGGTTTCGTCTGTAAAATTGAATAAAAGGTTAAAATCCAGAACAAATATCAAAGAAGTAAATGAATTCGCCCATGCCCAACCCTCTTACCCGGAACAAGAACAAAATTAAAATTTTTGAGATACCTCAACGACAAGATATAAAACCAATAAGACTTGTAATGTCTTGCATTGGATTTCCCCTTCGCATCCCTCTGTGGGAGGATCTTCTTGTGAGGTGTCTACTCGGTCGAAAGGTAATAGAGCCCATCCTCGGAGTTCGCACACCTTAGATCGTACAAGTAGCAGAGAGTTTCGGGGTGACAGTGGATGAAGGCCATTGCCCTTGTGAATGAGGGTTAGCGAAATCAATGAAGTGTATGAATTTGGTGTTAGCTGAAATGGGCTAAGCTTTATTTTATTCAAAAAATCAATAATAAAAAGCTGTATAGGAAATCTCAATCCTATGGTGAGATGCAGGATGCCAATGGCTATGAAGCCTCGAGGAGGATGAGGGGCATAATCGTCTAGAGTAGGGACCATAACGCTACACCCCTTGGGGATTCAATTCGATTCAATGATGGTTTGGACGTCGTGAACTAGCACAGTTGAAGTATAATGCTTAAACGCATGATGATTGGGGCATTGACTTGTAGCCGTCTCTTGGCCTTTGGTGCGTCTCGAGTGAACACCTGGGTTTGAAGTAACCTCCCTTCCACTTGATGTCGCACCTCCAGCACGTCGAACGTTCCTCGCATCCTGAGATGAGTCCGGTTCGTCATCCTTATTCCTAATCAAGTGATGGCGACGTGCATGACCTGCTCCCATCCACACAAAGAAAAGAAAAGACTGATAAGGTCATTGAGAGCGAACCATACTAAATACTGGGACTAACAACCACCTATTTTATAGGCGATGCACACCTTATGCCACCACACTGATAACCTAAACTCCGGTAAATGAAGGAGACACTCCAGCTAAGCAACAAAGTCTCAAAAGACAAAAATCTGTATATGGGATCTGAGAGCCTACTGGTAACCTAACTATTCCATTCTAATCAAAGGCTAAGCATCCAAGTTACATCTACCCATTAGCATCATCATCTCCTAATCAGTCAAGGTTAAGTCCCCTATTTCCTATGAAGGAAGAACAATGCAGAAAAACAGAGTTAGAGGGAGCGTATCATGATTTGCAGAGATAGAGAGTTCAGAAAGTTCAAGTGAAGGCTAGAAGAATAGACAGGAGACACTAGTGGTGAAAAAGCTATCATAGTGACCAGAGAAGTAAATGAGCAGAGAACACCAGAAGTTTGAAGAGCTTTCAAATGGCAAAATGAGAGGGAGAAGGAAGACACTCTCGGTTTAATAAGAAAACACAACTTGATTGTTAGATCAAAAGGGCTATCAGTTACCCATGATCCGACGGTCCAGAGAAAACAATAACCAATAAATGGTGATTCAATGCACGTATAACAAAAATTGGAAATAATAATTACCAGCCGCCATTGGGAAACAAAAAGTCGCATGTGTGAAACAAAATAGGGGTACCAAATGATGCAATGGGACCGCAGGTCACGAAGCATCGGGGCATAATGACAAACTCAATCTCGAGTCTAAGTAATGTGTTAACCACACGTAGAATTCTTGCGTGAGCCATGTCTAAGTAATGTGCTAGCCCCACACAGAATTCTTGTATGGACAGACCTCTTGTCCAAGTAATGTGTTAGCCATGCACAGAATTCTTAATTAAGCTGAGGGCAAAATAAAGATCTCGTGTCTAAGTAATAGATTAACCATACGTAGAATTCTTGTACGAGCCATATCCAAGTAATGTGCTAGCCTTGCACAGAATTCTTGCACTAACAGACCTCGCATCTAAGTAATGTGCTAGCCACGCACAGAATTCTTGAGCAAGCTGATGGTGAAATAAAGATCTTGTGTCTACGTAATACATTAACTATACGTAAAATTCTTGTGAGAGTTGCGTCCAAGTAATGTGCTAGCCCTACATAAAATTCTTGCGTGGATAAACCTCACATCCAATTAATGTGCTAGCCACGCACAGAATTCTTGCACAAATCGAGGGCGAAATAAAGATCACATGTCTAAGTAATGCATTAACCATATGTAGAATTCTTACGCGAGTTGTATCCAAGTAATGTGCTACCCCTGCACAAAGTTCTTGTGCAGACAGACCTCGCATCCAAGTAATGTGCTAGCCACGTATAGAATTCTTACATGAGTCGAAGGTGAAATAAAGATCTCGTATCCAAGTAATGTGTTAACTATACATAGAATTCTTGTGCGAGCCGCGTCCAATCAATGTGCTAGCCTCGCATAGAATTTTTATGCGGATAGACCTCACATCCAAGTAATATGCTAGCCATGCATAGAATTCTTGCATGAGCTGAGGGCGAAATAAAAATCTCGTGTCCAAGTAATACGTTAACCATACATAAAATTCTTGCCCGAGCTACGTCTAAGTAACGTGCTAGCCCTGCACAGAATTCTTGCGCAGACAGACCTCGCGTCCAAGTAATGTGCTAGCCACGCATAGAATTCTTATACGAGCTGAGGGCGAAATAAAGATCTTGTGTCCAAGTAATGTGTTAATCATACGTAGAATTTTTGCACAAGCCACATCCAAGTAATGTGCTAACCCCGCACAGAATTCTTGTGTGAATAAACTCAGCATCTTACGTCCAAGTAATGCGTTAACCATACGTAGAATTCTTGCGTGAGCTACATCCAAGTAATGCATTAGCCACATGCAGAATTCTTGCATGGATAAAATCAAGACATCGCGTCCAAGAAATGTGTTAGCCACACGTAGAATTCTTACGCGAGCCGACATGATCGATTGGCAATACGACACATATCCTTTAAATGGAAATTTATTGATTAAAGCTGATTGGCTTAAATTTCTTATAACAAGGACTAATTATCCCGTTAAATACTTTACATAATAATTGCTGAATTATGATTTTGCAGGGGTAAATCACGTTACTAACGGTAACTAATTAAATTATCCATGTAGCAAACTTGGAAAGATAAAGAGCAGGAGCATAATGCTCAAAGTTTTACTGAAAGACCTCTTTCAACAAGGCAGATTTATGTCACAAAAATTGATACATGAAGATAAAGCAAAAGCCTAAAGCTAACGCTCCCACAAGGGAAAGAAGAGCCAGTCTTCAGGAGGCAAACTCCCATCAGATGAAATACGAGTAGACTCGACTACTCTTGCTCATACCCTTTCTTAGTTGGTGGGTCATTTCCTGACTCCCTGAACCCAAAGTAACTCAAAAAGGGGCCAGAAATATAGCTAGCAAGGCTGAACCTCACGGAAGAACCGTGAAGAAATAATCCAAGATCTGTATAAGACTTCTCAGAAGCCAAAGGGAGAAGCTGTACAGGGAAGTCACATACAACAGACTATCCATGTCTCTGAAACCTCTGCAACAAATTATCCATGTCCCGAAGAGCTTCTCTAGAAGCCAAACCATTAAGGAAATGAAAGGCTTAACTAAGGCATCCATCAGGCAAGTTCACAAAGAAACAAGAAGAACTTCACAGGCTTTATATATCCACTTGGGTTCATCCAACAACCCGAGAGACACTTGGCTGTTCCAGATCGAATGGCCCAGAAATAATGAGACCATCACGTTAACAGCTGAGATAATGTACAGAGAATGGTATGGCCTAAAGCATGGGAAATGAAAGCCTGAAAGGCAGAAATGATAACACGATAGACTGAGCATAAAAACTTAGCCATCCTACAAATTGCAAATAAAGACTTTGACTAATAGTTGTAATTCCTAGCCCACAAAGCGAGCTGAGAGTTGGGGGACTTATGTTATGGGTATTTTTCAGAAGTATATTTTGGGCCGATCAAGGTCCAATAGGAGGCCTAGTTAGTCAGATGGAAGCCTAAATCGGAGTTTGAGGTTGCTGAACGAGGACCCTAGATTGTCAGGCACGAGCTAGAGACACCTCATAAAGTCACGAGCAGAAAAGCGCAGCTCATTGAGAAGGCTTTCAACCCCTCAGCGAGAAGCCTGATAACTCTATGAAAATAGTGTTATCTTGATGTTCCTAGACTTAAATTATTGAAGTATAAGAGTAATTTTTTATAAATAAGTCCTTGTTTCTAGGTATCTTTGTTAAT
>JANHAO010017706.1:0-13869 GCA_026873985.1 Saraca asoca
CGGTGTTATTGTTCTCTTCCTAATTTTTTCCTTAAACTTTTGCTACTCATCTTCACTCTTTCTCAAACATGCAGTCAGGGGTGTTATACTAAGGAAACTAGTTAATCGGATTTTGGTATCAACATCAATCAAAAGACAAATTCGGTTTGAAAGTAAATGGGTAGTGTGTGAGTAGGCCGCATGGCATTAAAGCATGCAGTCGCACGAGAGCTGCGAAATTTAGGTCACATGATAGCTATGAAGTTTAGGTCGCATGATATCTATGAAGTTTAGTTCATGTGCATGTGATGACTAAGAAAGTTGCACACATGCACGACAAGCTTACAATGCATGGTGGCTAAGAAAGTTGCTTGTACATGCAATAAGATCGCTGCATGTGCATGGTGGCTAAGAAAGTTGCTCATAAACATGAGCTTTTAATTGGCACACATGCAGTGGCTAAAAAAGTTGCTCACATGTATGATAAAATTGTAATGCATGATGGCTAAGAAAGTTGCTTGTACGTATAGTAAGATTGCTGCGCATGCATGGTGGCTAAGAAAGTTGCTTGTATGTGCGAGCTTTTAATTGGCACATATGCGATGCAATGCAAGGTGGCTAAGAAAGTTGCTCGTACATGTAGTAAAATCACTGCATGTGCACAGTGGCTAAGAAAGTTGCTCGTATGCATGAGCTTTTAATTGGCACACATCTGGTGGCTATGAAAGTTGCTCACATGTATGATAAAATTGCAATGCACGGTAGTTAAGAAAGTTGCTAGTATGTGCAGTAAGATCGCTGTGCACTCATGATGGGTAACAAAGTTGCTTGAGCTTTTAGATCGCATAAGAGTTGCGAAGTTCGATTGCATGAAAGCTGTAAGGTCCGATCACATGAAAGCTATGAGGTTCAATTGCATGAAAGCTGTGAAGTTCGATCACATGAATTGTGATGCTCGATAGTAACTTGAGACTTGGTTTGCAAAGTATGCATATCAAATTAAACGATTTCCAAAATTTTAGGATAATCTACACGGGCTAATCTACACACAATTTAGGACACTTCTGCCTATTGGATTACAAACTCAATATATGGTTCTCACTATAGCTGGTTGCTCTTGCTTGGGGTCTCGCTGAGGTCAAGGGGACTGTTGTGCCATAGGCCGCAATACGTGCTCTCTTAAATGCCCTCTTTTAATTGGGTCCTCGATGGCATCCCTGAGAGTTCGGGAATCCAAAGTGTTGTGTCCTACTTCATTGTGATATGCATAGAATTTGTTCATTTTTTTGCCTACACAAGGTACTCGCAAGGGAGTGGGAGTCTCGAAATCCTCTTTATTTCTTTTTGTTGTATAAATCCTATTAGGAGTATCTGACAAGATATTGTAGTGTTCGTGATGAATCAATTGTTGAGGTCACTTGACCTTGGCCTTCTTGTGAGCTGGAGGTTGGTGCCACTTTTTATGTCCTCATGACCATTCTTCCTCTTATTTTGACCTAGGTAGTCCATTTCGGGCTTCTTTGCACCAAATGTCTCCTCCCACCTAATCTGTTTGGCAGCTTGATCATAGAACTCTCCCAGATCTGCTACTGGGGATTTATACATACTTTTATACAGCTTGCTATCTTTGCAGAGTCTGGCAGATATCACCATCAAAATGCTTTCGTTAGATGGGCTTTCGACATTATCGATCTCATGCTTGAATTGAGCAATATAGTCCTTTAAAGACTCATGTTTATGCTGAAAAATTAGAGCAAAATGGCAAGGCGGCATGAGCTACCTCTTTAGCACCCTGTAGTGGTCGAGAAATTTTTGCTGACATTCCTCCCAACTGTTGATACTGTGGGCCGGGAGGTTCCTGAACCAGGCTCTGGGGGCATCTCCCAATGTGATGGGAAAAACATGACACTTGATCAGGGGATTACTTGTCCGAAGATCCATCCGATCATTGAACATATCTAAGTAATTATGTAGATCACTATCTCCATTGTAGAGCGGGAAGGTGGGAATTCTGAACTTTTGGGGGAGAGGCTCCATTTCAACTTTTCTAGAGAAGGGAGTTCATTCCTTGGCATGACTCCGGTCACCTCGAACTCAGGGGTGTGCCTCTAATTGCTTCACCCTTTGGAACAATTCTTCCACCATCAGTCGTAATCCTTCAAATCTTTGGCTGGAATTCTAACGGCTTCTTATTTCCTCCTCGTAGTGTGGTCTTCTAGTTAGTTGATGATAGCATCTGCCTTCGTGACAGCCTTTCCTCTTGCCATTCTAATCTAAATAGAATAAACCAAAGAGACAAAGAAACAATCAGAGAATAGAAGGGTCCTACTGGGCGTGCCAAAATGTTGATGGTGGATTTTGGTCAAACCCAAATCCAGCCAATGAAGGGGGTTCTATGGGGACCCAAGCTGCTCTCCGGTCGCTGGGACTATGAAAGGATACTGGATGGCAGGAGGAAGAAGGAGAAAGGAGAAATACACATGGGGGTTTAATGTGGTTTGGCAAAATCTAGATATCACCAAATCCTACATCCATGGAGGTGTTTTTTATTAATACGAAAGAATGTTTATAGAGTTTTGCTCTGTTATGGCTTTTGATAGAGTTTCTACTAGTGTTCTATCAGCCTCCTTCTTTTACAATGACTCTAGCCCCCCATTTATAGAAGCATGGAGGGATACAAATGGAACTAAATTAACTATACATTTATTACATCAAATATTAAGTGTACAAGACTGCCTAAGGTACTAGAGATTGGTTTCTGCAGGCTACTTTCTACAAGTGGGACCTAATGGTTACATATGTAGAATGGCGGTGCAAGTTGTCTGTTGGCTTTATGCTTAACTTTAGTAGGCTTCTAGCTAAATGAAGCTATGTCCTAGTGAGCTTGACCTTGTTTGTTGAGGTTGCAACTGGCTCGTGACTTTGAGCTAGTTCGACCAGCGAGCTCGGGTCTTCAGCAAGCTAAGGGCTTCTACAGAGCGATTTGGTGAACTTGTCCCTAGTTGAGGTTCGGTTTTCCTTGGGCTTTTGCCAGCCTATTGTGCAGTGCCAATTTCTACTAATAATAGTTCTTTTGCAATAGAGATGATAATTCATGTGCAAGAGATATGATTGTTCATATTTGAGAGGCATGTCATTTTATGCTTGAAAGACATGGGGATTCAAAAATTTAGTTAATTTTTATGTTACATCAATTTTTTATTTAGAAATATTGAGTTTGCTTGATTTAAAAAAAATATCTTTTTCATTTTGACAAAATGAAAGTAGAGATTGCTTGAGTTCTTACATTGCTTTTTAAGTCTTAGTCAAGATAGTTTATGTGGGTCCTAAAAATAAATGATTTTTCCTTTATTAAAAATATACTCTTTTGATTTAGATTGGATTCTAATTTTTTTTAAGAAAAAGGTACAAGTCTTTAAAAGAATTATCTTTGGAAGTTTATTGGATAATCAAGATTGAATTGGAGTCACTGACTTAGATGTAAAGCAATTTGTCAAATATAGGATGTGCAAATTTTCAAAAATGTAGAAATAGTTAAGCCAAAATTGTAGTAGAATAATGCTATAAAGATTAAATGTAGAAATATAAAGAACAATAAAGAACTCTAAGATTTTTGAAGTGGTTCAACTTTAATTGAAACTATAATTGAAGTCTACATCCACTGACAATCCTTAACTAGATAGTCACTTTTATTAACAACCAAACATAGGAATTAACCCGACTCTTGCACACTAATTTACACACAAGATTTGACTGAGCTCTTGCTAACCTATTATATAAGATTTGACTAGGCTTTTACTAACCTAGATAAAAAAATTCTTTAATCTTCTATAACTATGATCAACCTCATAATTTAGAAGATACTATAAGAATTGATTACAACTTTAACTAATTATAATCAACTTCACAATAAAGAAGATACAAAAAGAAGATCAACCTCTTCCTTTGTATGTCAAATTTCTATCAAATTAGAAATCTAAAAACAAAAACTAGAATAAAGTTAGAAATACAATATTGTGATTGAGATGTAAATCTCAAACTTCTAGTGTGTGTTCTTTACAAATTTGCTCCAAGAATGATTGAATAGATGAAATCCAATGAAGTAGTGATAGATCAGCTTTGAGCTCTAAGCTTTCTTTATTTTTTGCATTGAATGATATGTTTGAAATAAGGCTTGGGGTATTTATAGTGTGTTGTAACGAATATTTGAAAAATAACTAACTTTCAGTTTATGAATCGATTCAGAATGGTTACCAATTAATGAATTGATTTATAAATCAATTCATCGATAAATATTAAAAAGAAGTTCATGATGGAATCAGTGCATGAATTAATATATAATATAATGTAAACAAGCATGAATTGATTACCTAATCGATTCAGAAATATTCCAAAACTTCAATAAAACATATTATAGGTATTTTCTAGTCTTTGTAAATAGGCTGGCAAAAGCCTAACAAGGAAGTCTAGATGGCAAAAGCGTAGCTCACTTGGAGGTTGATGTTGCTAATTGCTAGCCACATGCTCGGAGCAGAGGATGTGAGATGAGTCTAAGGTAGTAACCTCGGCTCGCCAGAGACGAGCCCTAAATCACATAACCCATGCGTTGCCCCTTGTAAGCTAGGGTCGCTAGATACAAGCTCATGATCTCCTATAAAAGGTCAGCAAGGACCCTAAGATAGGGGCTCTAACTTGCAGAACATATCATCTCACCCATCTAAAGGCCTCATTGAGATTGAACACAAGGCAAGCATCCACTTAGATGACTTGCAAAGCCAACCTGTAAAAAGTAGCCAGATGGGGCCCATTCATAAAAAGTAATCTGCAGAAGTCAATTTGTAAAAGCCTAAGTTGTCATTTACATTTATTATTTAATGTAACAGAAATACAATTTGTGTAATTATACTTGTGACTTCCTAGCCTCTCTAAATAGGAGGGGGACATCATTGTAAAGAAAAAAAAGAGAAAAAAGGAAAAATAGATACTGGAACTTTACAAAATTTTCTCCATGGCAATAACATTACCATAGATGTAGGAATTCCAACAAAGGATTTTGGCTAAACCACATTTGAAAACTCTTTGTTTTTGCTATTCTTCCTCTGATAGTCTCTTAAATTTCTTCTTCTCATAATTACTTTGCAGCTTGAGGATAGTCAAACTATTTAGTTAATTAGGGTTTGGATCTGACCAAATTTCACCATCAACATTTTAACGTTAGAACGTGGGCCTTATCTGTATTCTGATTAAACTCTTGATTCAACCACAATGGTGAGAGAAAGAGCCACAAGAAGTTCAGACACTCTGGTCAACCAGCCAGATGGCCTTGTGCAATGGTAAGGTCTGGGTCTTCCGGTGAGAGAAGCCTCTGCCATCCCTTCCATGGTTGTTGCCGCTAGTTTACCTGGCCATCACCAACCTACTTAGATGCTCATGAGACTGACGGTATGCAAGCATGGCATCAACGTCAAGAGAAATTAGAAAATATGATGGGAGAATTAACTAAAGCTGTTATAGTACTAGTGCAAGCACAAGCTACGGGTGTGCAAAGGTAGGCCAAGGTTGTTACACCTGAAAATGTGCACTAGTAATAGTAAGTTAGATGTTTGAATAGAGCCAATCAAGAACATACCTCAAATCATTACTCGCACGAGCATACTTAAGGTCACTACTCACATGACCAAGAAGATAGGAGAAGCCATCAGGCTTTCAATCAGTGATCTGGGACATTGTGTCTGTTGGTGGAAGAGTTGCTTCAGAGGGTGAAGTAATTAGAGGAACACCCTCAAGCTTAAGATAATCGAGGACATTCTAAGGAACGGTCTCCTTTCTCTAAGAAAATTGAGACAGAACTTCTCCCGCACAAGCTTAAAATTCCCATTATCCCACTATACAATAGGGATAGCGATCCACACAACCACCTGGACATATTCAACTACCAAATGAATCTTCAAACAAGTAATCCCTTGATTAAATGTTATGTCTTTCTAGCCACATTGGGAGATATGCCCCAAACGTGGTTTAGGAACCTCCCAGTTCATAGCATCTGCAACAGGAAAGAATGTCAGGAAAAATTTCTCAACCAATACAGGGCGCTGAAGAGGTAGTTCGCTCCCCCCTGTCACCTCACAATGATCTGTCAGTAGAGGAATGAGTTGTTGAAAGATTACATCTCCCAATTTAGGCATAAGGTGGACAATGTGGAGAACTTGTCCAATAAGAGCATCCTGACAGCAATCTCGACAGGACTTCGTAAGGATGGAAAGTTATATAAAAGTATATACAAATCCCCCGTGGAAAATTTGGGCAAATTTTATGAACGAGCTAACAAGCAGATCAGATAGGAGGAAACTTTCAGTTAGAACAACCCCAATCAAAAGAACGAGGCAGGGGACTTCGATCAGACTAAGAGGAGGAATAACTCTAGTAATGGCAAAAATGACAATAGGAATGGCTCTAATGGCCATCCTAAAAAGAAAGTCAGAAATGAGTGCCCCTAACATCAAGGCCACCATGACCACTATAGTATCCTATCTGATACTCAGGACAAGATATACATAATAAAAAAGAATAGAGAGGACTTTGGGAGGCCCAACCCTTTAAAGGTTCCCTACAGGCAAAGGAACAAAGATGAATTTTATGCCTATCACACCAAGGTCAGGCACCATACTTCAAATAGTTGGGACCTCAAGGACATGATTGAAAGCTTGATCAAGAGAGGTCACTTACAAGATTACATGGTGCAACTTGTAGGGTAGTAATCCTAGCAAGGGGATCCCAATCAAGGACAAGCCTCCACAGTGAGAACCATTTATTAATGATGTTTATAAGCTAGTTCCTAAGCTTTCCTCTTTGTCTTTGTTGAAAGAAAATTTTGGTTGGCCATTACCATTGCCCTAAAGCAACATTTTGCTTACATGTATACAATTTACTCTTTGCCATTTACCATGCATAACTTTTTAAGCTCGCATATGGCTGATTTTCTCAAGCACCATGTATATACTCTTTCCCAACTGTGACCTTTGATCTAGTTGAGGCACTGTGGTGCTAAAAATATCCATAAACTCTTTGCCAACTATAACCTTCAGTCTAATTGAGTCGTTGTGGTGTTAAAAATATCCATAGACTTGTTGCCAACTACGATAGAATTCATAGATTTCTTGACAACTATGACTTTTGGTCCAATTGAAGCTAGCTCACATGTGATTTATTTTTCGTAGCTTGCATGTGATCTAATACTCAGGTGCAACTCTCTTGCGATTTGCCTCAATGTGCAGCTCGACCCTGCTAAGGTGTAACTTTCATATGATTTGCTGGCTATCTAACTTGGCACATGCTCATATAGGCTGATTCATTGAGCACTCATCTTTTCTGTTGTTCTCCAAGTTATGGTTTGCAGGAACTCTGATTTGTGGCCTATCGAGTATTCAACTCATCAAAACCTCATTTCATTGAGGAAGATGAGCACATGAACACTTGAGATGAAACTTAAAGAAAGTAGAGGCCTGAAAGGCAATTCAGTAGATTGAGCTTTTTCTAGCAAATTATAGCTCCCAGTTTGTGAAGTGCACTGAGAGCTGGGGGTCAATATT
Organism: Saraca asoca; assembly: GCA_026873985.1. Taxonomy (NCBI): domain Eukaryota; kingdom Viridiplantae; phylum Streptophyta; class Magnoliopsida; order Fabales; family Fabaceae; genus Saraca; species Saraca asoca. Next base: position 7,569 of record JANHAO010017706.1, read on the forward strand.
ATGGGTATTTTTTTATCTTCATAAATAGACTGGCCAAAGGCCAACAAGCAAGTCCAGATGGAAAAAGCCCAGCTCACTCGGAGGTTGAAGTTGCTAATTGCTAGCCACAAGCTCAAAGCAAAGGATGCAAGATGAGTCTAAGGCAGTAATATCAGCTCGCCAAAGATGAGCCCCAAATCGTATAGCCAATATGTTGCCTCGTGCAAGCTCAAGTCGCTAGATAAGAGCTCGTGATCTCCTATCAAAAGTTAGCAAAGACCCAAGGGTAGGGGCTCCAGCTCATAGAACATATCATTTCACCCATCTAAAGGCCCTGCTGAGATTGAATGCAAGGCAAGCATCCATTTAAATGACCTACAAAGCCAACTTACAAAAAACAACCAGATGGGACCCACTTGTAGAAAGCAATAAGCAAAAGTAGATTTGCAGGAGTCTAAGTTGTCATTTACATTTATTATTTAATGTAACAGAAATACAACTTGTGTAATTACACTTGTAACCTCCCAGCCTTTATAAATAGGTGGAGGAGATCATTGTAAAGAAAAAAAAAGAGAAAAAAAGGAAGAACAGATACTGGAACTTTACAAAATTTTCTCTAGGGCAATAACATTACCATGGACATAGGAATCCCAACAAAGAATTTTGGTCAAACCATGTTAAAAAAATCTTTGCTCTTGTTGTTCTTCCTCTAATAGTCTCTCAAATTTCTTCTACTTATAATCAGTTTGCAGCTTGAGGATTGCTAGACTACTCAATTGATAGGGGCATAGATTTGACCAAATTTCACCATTAATCAAACAAATTTTCAAAACAATTTTCATAAATCGATTTATGAATTAATTCAAGTTCATTTCACAAGTTTTTCAATATAAATCAATTCGTGAATTGATTCACACAATAAAAAATAGTTTTCATAAAAGTTTCACTTGTGAAAGAGTATTTGAAAGCTTTGTTTGAAAACTTTTATTTAAAGCTCATATCAAATGATTTATTTCTTCCTCAATTCAACTAGTTTCAACTAGTTTAAGAAAACTTGGTTGGATTAAATTGGATTAGAACACACTTAACAAAGATCCAAATAAAATCAATAAAAAATACTATCTAAAGTGGATATCTTGAATATCCTTGATCAACTTTGAATCTACAAATATTTAACAAACATTAAACACATATGATGGTATTGACCAAAATTGTTTTTGAACATAAAATTGAAGAATGTATACTAGCAATGCTAATAGTTTAAAAAGATGGTTGTGCATGAAGGATGATAAACATTTCCATCAACAATAGATTACAAGGTACAACTTACTCTCATTTGACTCTTGAATTGTTTAAAGTATGGAATTATGAATTAAAGTATTCATAAAGAAGTTTTTTATCTAATTTAGTGACAATGAATTAGATAAATTACAATGGTATCACATGACATATTATACATTACATGAAATCTAAAAAAAAATGACTATTTAGAAAATAGTTAAATTAGATGTGATAGAATAACATGGATATAATTTGTTATTCTTGATATGGAAAAGGAAAGTTTATTAATATGATATATTTTATATGATTCTATTGTGACACTAAAGAATTACACATGATGAGTGTGACTTTATATTGATGTCCCATAGTTTTGAGTATAAGAACTATATTTATTCTACATGTGAATGAGCATCATGTAATTAGTTCTGTTTCTATGTAAAGTATATACATATTAGTTATTGGCACAAATTTATTTTGTGTAAATGATGTTAAGAAACTTACCTTCAAGATATGATTTTGGTAAAGTAAATGTTATCTTAGGTATAAAAAGCATAAATGCATAGTGGGGTTATCCATGGAATTGTTTCATTATAAAGGTGTAAAGACATAGTAAGGGTTATCCATAGAGTTATCTCATTTCTTGAGAAATTATTTATTTTCACAAACTGAGTGAAAAATTATTGAAACTAGTTTGTGAAGGCCTTTCACAAGTTTATCTCCTGGAGATAAGAATTCTCTTTATAATTATTTCACACAATGTTAATTTTCTTGTTCGATCAATTGTTTGAATTGATCAAGTTAATTACATTGATGATTGTATATGTATTTGTTATGAGTATAAGAGTGCTTCTATTGTTAAAGGCTTCTTTGATTAGTCTTCACAAATTTATGCCACTTTGAATGTGAAGGGTTCTTTTAAAGACTTGGTTTGTGCAATTGAAGCTACTCACTATGATTGCCAATGTCCAAATGGCTTATACAAGGCTTTCTTTGAGCTTTAGTGTTTGAAAAGTAATATTTTCTTGACTAGCCACTAAAAGGTCAGAATTTTTCTACATGAGAGGTGCGAGATGACTAGACTTTCAATCATTGAAGATTATTCCAAGGAAGTGGTACCAAACCTTTCTAAGTTGGCAAATGAACTTTTAAAGTCTTATTCCTATCTTTTTAGAGCATTTGCTTTTATTTACTAAGATACATCTTAAGATCAGATTTGGCACTCTGATTGGTGATGAAACAATTTATACATATTTTATATCCCTTTAATGCTTAGTCTTTTGTCATGTTTATGTGCTTAATTGGATAATTGTAATTGGTTTTGTGATTTGCTAAGTTTTTGTGCTTAATTGAATTAATTTCGTAATTTGACCTTGTTTCAAATTGTTTTAGATTTTTGGGTGTATCATGAGTTTTGGACTTTGATTTTGGATGATTCTTTTGTCTTTGGAAAGATAAGAAAAAAAAAACTCTAAAAAAATCATGATATTCTAAAGCCCAATTTAGCCCTTTTGGAGATTAAATAAAGCCTAAAAGCAGAAATAGAGTTTTGTCTTGCAACCTAGAACCAGTTTTAGTATTTTCATTATAAGTAGAGTTCCTTCCCTCATTTATATTTAAACCTAAGCCCATAGAATAGTTGAGATCCATCCCCACAAGTTTCATGAAGAGCTTAAGATTAAAATATACCATTTTCACTAAGCTATGAGGATGCAAACTTAAATATTAAATTCTATTATAGGTTAGACTACTCTGAAAAGCTTTTTTGGTTCTTGCCCAAAAGTTAAGCTAGGAATTGAGTTTTTATGCAAGGTCATAGCCATTAGACTGCTTCGAGGTGAAGCTACATTTCATATAAGGGGATCTATATCCAATTAAGCTTCCTTCCAACCTTAATCAGTAGCCCAAATAGAGTTAGTGTAGAGAGCTCTTATAAAAGCTTAGTTAAGCCATAATTATAATAGCTTTTAGATTCATTTCATTTTTCTCTCTACTTTTGTGAAGAGGAGGAGCTCGGTTAGGGCAAGAACTCTAACCTTAACTAGGTTTTCTCTTATTCTTTATTTTTGCTTTTGCTTTTATATTAATATATAGCTAAACTTCCATTTCAATTTAAGGGAAATTCTATATCAATTCTCTTATTCATTGTGAGACTTATTTCTATTTTCAATTTGTTCCCAATTTGATTCTCTTGATTCTTTGTTTTAATGCTAATAAGTACTATGGATTATTAATTAAGATGACTAGTTAAGTAATTGTTCAATGTGATTTACTACTAGTTGAATTTCTATAAGCAATTTGTTTATTTATGGTTGTTTAGTTAGAGTAGCAATAGGGTTTTGATTTGCTGCTTGGGTAAATCAATGTTCCTAGAAAATTGGGGTAATTAATTTATTTGTTGTTAAAGTAAATTGGTTAATTAGTCTTGGTGTTTTTAGATCTTAATATTGGTGAATTGGTTGAGGTGGTACTGGGTTTCAATTGATTCAACAATAAGGCTTAATTGGGTGCTAGGCTTGGTTGGCCAATTTAGGAAGAAATTAGTAAGAATTGATTATATTCTTGGCTAAGTAGTCAATGATGGAACAAAATAATGTGTCAATGATCAGTCATTGAATTTATTGTAGAAGTCCTTTAGATTGAAGCTTTTCTCCATTAGATTTCCTTTTCCTTGATTCTATTTGCTTATGTTTACACTATTTGTTTGATTCCTATTTCTAATTAGTTAATATCCAACCTTCCATTTCCTACTGTGAACACACTAAAATAAAAAATTGATCTTTATGGTTCAACCAGGACTTCCAGTGTTATAAGCTTAAGTTGTTCAGCATTATCTTTATTAGTCTTGATAGCCATTAATTGGCTAGACTTTTGGTATAGAGGAAGCCATACTTCAAATCCTTGAAACTCTTCTGAGTTCAAATACTTAATTTTAGCTTCCAACTATGCAAATTATGCTAACTATTAAAAGAAGACTAAAATCTTTTGTCTAATGAAGCGTACTGGTCACTACCATTCTAGCTTTGGTTGCCAGCGATGACCCATTAGTCCACTTAAGCCTCGAATTGAATCAAGACCTTTGAGAAAAACTATCCCTAGCCACATATTTAGTGCAATGGTTATGCTATTACGTTCTTCTTTCGAGAGATGATCACCTTCTTATGAGAATGTTCAAAGCTACCTCTTGGATGGTGTCTAGTGTGACTTACAACCTAGTTTTTCTTGTTTAAGCTAGTATTTATAGAGGTTTCTCCCAAACACCTCTTTCTTACAATAATAAATGAGAAGTTGGTTTAGTTACTTATGCTTTTCTTGGTTATTTTTCATATATTTGGGCAAGATTATTCTTTATATGCAAAGTTTATGACTTCATGGATGAAGAATTTGAACATCCAGTTATCAAGAAGTTCTGTGGAACTTTAAACACTTTTATGACTCATGAAATTGAAGCTTAAGACATGAGAAGTGTTATCTAAGGAACTTTAGATTTTTGAGAGTTTTGTTGGCGACTAGTTTCGAGTCTTATAAGACCTGGTCCTTGAATAGATGATGGATGTAGTTCAACAAAAACTCAAGAATTTATGATAAGCTTAAGGGAAAGATATTTTGTCTCTTCAATATGGAACTTCTTATGTTCTAGAAGCATATAATCTACATCATTTTTCTAGACAACAAGGTTTTCACAAAAGGCTTCCTACAAGTTTGACCACCTCGGAACCTAATGCTTTCATGCTAAGTTTTTATGTAGCTTGGCTTTCACTTTCTAGGATTAAAATCAATGCTCTATTTCATGTTCTAAGACCATACAAGGATATCTAGAGCCAAGTAGATAATAGCTAGTCAAATTGGTGGAAAAAAACTTACATTCCAGCATTATGTGGTATAGATGTTAAAGTCCTGATGGAGAGTGAGTCTCCTAAATTCCAACTAGTTGAGACTTCTCCTATAGCTAGGAAACAAAAAGGAAACAAGTACCAGGGTGATTTTACTCCTGAGAGGGTTCAACCAACTTCTCTTTCTCATTGCATGACTTGTTTAACTCATCCTCCAACCAAAACTCTTTTAGGTCCTTCTACCCCACATTTGATGAATCCTCCAAGTTTCTTAAAGATAAAAGGCCCTTAAGATTACAATTAGTAATTGAGATGGTTAATGACAAAGAGTATATTTCACTAAGTGTGCTAGAAGTTGAAAAGAATATGTCAAGATTTGGAAAATCACTTCCCACATCATCTTCGTGCACTACTATCCTTATCAAACCATAATCCTTAGAGGTGGAAAGCAAAGCTGAAGGATGCAAAGAAAAAGCTTCCCAATTGAAAAAGTGTTTGGACAATATTCTATTCAAGCCTTTGGACATGAATGCTTATGAGGACTTAGGAGATGAATGCCTAGACATATCTCTTGTCACTTGGAATAGAGGTAAAATATTTTTTTCTTTTTTTTTTTATACAAAAAGGAACCTTACCATCTGTCCTTTTTTTTTTTTTAGAATTTGCTCTTATTCCATATGAATAGATGATTAGTGTCTTGGCAAACACTATAATAAATTGTGATGATGCCCAAACTTATGGCTACTAACTCTACTCAAAGAGTGACTTGGTTGACACTGTGAATGATGAAAATGAAGTATCTTCATGCCGTAACTCTACTAAGAAATAACTCGAGTAAAGTGCCAAGTCCTTGGAGGCTCCTATTGTTACACCAATTTCCATCCATTTCATAGAGAAAGTTAGGGAGATAGCACCTAAGTTTTCCATGCCTGGACATTAACCCTAACTTTTCTCTTCATCCAAGTTAGTCTGGAAGATCCTTTTTATTAGGATGTCAAGTTACTTAAAGAAAAAGCTTGAGTTTGCCTCATGTTAGACTTTGTAAGTCTAAGTTTTTTGCACTTCTAAGTTTTGATGTTGAAAAATAATTTTTAGCTATTTCTATTTGATATGTTGAAAAACAAATTTTAGTTATTTCTATTTGATAGAAAACAAATTTTACTCATTATTAGATGTTATGATATTATTACTTTTTATGGATTCTTTTTTCA
>JANHAO010017707.1:0-13887 GCA_026873985.1 Saraca asoca
AGCCTATTTATAGAGGAAGGAGGGGTTACATGTATTAATTACAAGCTACAGTTGTGTTACATCAAATAATAAATGAGAAAAGATAAAAAGGGGGTACAATCCAGCTACTGCTAAAAGTAGGCTGCTGCGTGGTCCCCCTAGGCTGGTGGTAGACCTGTGCCTATTGCTTGGTACCTTGGGCAGGGGGTTTATGACTTGGAGGCGTCGCAGGTTTTAGTGAGTATTGCTGTAGCGAGAAGACGATCTCAAGCGGTGTGGCTGATTACCTAACAAATCAGTCCTATGACTTCTTCGCTAGTTCGTCCCTCGTGGGGAGGTTCATCTCGCGGGATGCGTCTGAGCCTCTTCGTAGCATCGTTGTGATGCGATGAGCAAGGCAAGGCTTGGCACTCAGAATTACTTTGCTGTTGCCGTTCATTGGAGCGCGGGACTTGGTCTTCGCTGTTCTCGAGGGCTCATCCTGGCGAGGTTAATTTCTATATACAACAATAAGCAACTATCTAAGATGGATAAGGCAACCATAATGACAGCTTTTTGTCTTATCTAGAGGTTAGCTTTGATAAGAATAGCAAGTGCCTTTGATAGGACCAGCAAGAAATTTGCCTATCATTGTTCTAGATGTATTTGTAAATGTAGAGACCATAGGAAGTGCTTAAGGAAAATTGCATAATAAATAAACTTTTTGTAATAAATCCTCATCCTCAAATTCACCTTTACTTAACCAATTTTTGTTTGTTTGTGCATTACTTCAGCTTACTAATATATTTTTCCAATAGATCTTTTATGATCATCATCTGTGTAATGAAGTCCTCTATTGAGACTATTCAAGTAATAAGGCTAGTCAATTGACTTCTTGCATTAGTGTTCATAATCTTTTCATGAGAGTTCGACCAATTTCATCAATTCGTTGAGATGTTTGTGCTCATGACCGATAATATATTGCATTTTTGAAAGTTTACATTGAGTGTTTTTTAGGCAATCTTGCATTTAATTGTACTCTATTCCAAAGATATGAATGGTTTATGTTCATTGATATTATTAGCCGATATTTAATTGACTTGTGTTTATAATAACATACAACAAAGATTAAGTAGCCTGTGCTTATTTGGCATCTTGCACTAAGTTTTGAACAAATTATGTTTTGCAGCAACTTATGCTATTAATTTGAGTAGCTTGTTCTCATTTGATATCCTATACCAAGTTTTGAGAAAATTATGCTCAATGGCAACTTGTATCATAGGATGAGCAAATTATATTCAATGGCAACTTGTGTTGTAGGGTGAGCAAATTATGCTCGATGTTCAATTTTAAAGATGATGACTTTGAAGGAGAACTTTGAAAGAAAAGTAGAAATTTGTTTTATTCATCCATATAATGGGAAAGAAAATTTTGAAATAAGCATCCATGTTGATATTGCGACTAGAGCTTTAAATATGGGAAGCAACAAAATTTACAAATGTAATAAGCCTTAATAAAAATTCTTAAACAAGTATCAAAGCATATGATCATTTCATCCCTTCATTCGATCCAATGATTGGTGCCTTGCCATTCGCTGGTTCCATCTCCAACTACAATTGTTCCTTAGCTTTGGGCACTTGCCCTTCTTCCAAGCTATTCATGTAACATCTTCATGTAGTGCACTGATCAACCTTAACTTAGCCAACAATGTTGTAAGTGGGAAATTTCATTAACAAGTGAGGATTCGATACAATGGCTTTAGCTTGATTCAACAACATTCATACAAGGATTGCATTGTAAGCTATGTTTTATGCATCTACCACCAAAAATTTGACATCCAAATTCAGCACCTAGGCCCATGCTTTTAAAGAGACCTTTAGTCTAATTGATCCTAGGATAGGCACTTATTTCCCTAAAAGTTCGATTAGATTTCCCTTACATGGGGTTAAACTTCTCATTGGAATAAGCATTGCCTTGTCATATGAGCATACAAGATGTCAGCCAAGCTCCCCTAATCAATTAGGATTCTCTTCATTGTATAGTTGTGGATGGTTGTTGTGATCAACAATAGATCACCATGCTTCCAATCAAAATTTATGATTTAATCTTCCCTAAGGAAGGACATTGTCGGGTTTAGTTTCTACCTTGGCCTTTCCCTGCTTATAGTCATTACCTACCACAGATGCTTTTTTCTTGCATTTTTTAACACTCTTTCAGCAAATCCTCTTACAATAGTTTATATGGCCCCTATAATCTTAGCCAGTTTTCCCTCAAGTTCTTTGCTCTTATTTTCTAGCGTTGCATCTAGAGAGTGCAATTGAGATTGTTCTCACTCCTTACAATCATTCCATGCTTATATGGTCCTTTCTTATCATCATGATCATATCTTTTGTACTATTAAAGGTGTTCTCTTCTGATCAATGCCTCAATCTAGTTCTTCTAACTTATACTTTCATTTATATTATGTATCCAGTGTCTATGAAACTTGTAATACTTGTTTGTTCCTGGTTTCTGACTCTTTTATGGTGGTAGCTTCATTAGCTCAATTGTTTTGACATCATCCATGATCGTCTTCAAAAAAACATTTAAATTATGTGTACTCATTAAATTATTACTTAAAAAAAATCAATCCTTTCAATCACCTTTATCATTTTGGTGCTGGTCTTTTCTAGCTCGCTCAGCTTGCCTTTTTGCCTACTCTATCTTTTCAACATTTATGAATTTGATCAATCTTGCTAGAAAGTTAGCTAGATTGTTGTCCAATTTTTTTGCCAAAGATATGGAGATGTCTCTCAATTGCAATCCTATCAAGATTAAATGCATAGCTACTGCTTCCTAAAGTCTTTTATCTCTAGAGCTACTTGGTTGAATTGACCAAGGTATCCCTTTAGTGATTCATTTTCTCTCTACTTTATTGTCGTGAGTGATGCATTAGTCTTTTATGGGCTCAAGAAGTCATGAAATAAGCAAGAAATTGATTAGGTAGTTCTTGAAATCATCCAATCAAATTTGGCTTTAGGCTTATAAACCAGTGAAGACCTACCTTCTTTAACATAGTGGAGAATGCTTTGCATATTATCATATCTAGCACTCCCTGAGAGTAATATCACTACACAAAATGCTATAATGTGTTCTTATGGATCAACTATTCCATCACAGGACTCTAGATTTGTCGATGTCTTAAAGTTCTAAGGTATCAACATGCTCATAATTTTTAGAGTAAAAGGATGTAATTTTTCCTTATCATTATCCTCATGGTAGTCATGATCATTATGATCATTGGATCAGTTCATATCTCCACTCCACCTTCCTTTAGATTAGGAGTTAACTGTATGTTCTCTTTCAAACTCATCAAGGTAGTAATTGCAATCATACTGGTGGTATTCTCAGTAGTCTTAGTGATAGTGGTACCATTCCTCATCATGATAATAATTATGTTGTTCGTCATGATGTCAATTATCATTTTCCCTATGCAACACTTGCCTTATCCGTTCAAGCTTTATGCGCAATTGGAGATTTTCACTATATAAGATTTAACTTCACAATTACATTAGTGATGGTGATGGTGCCTATGCCTATGATGATAGTGGTGAATAGAGTTTTGGTTTATGAAGGTTCAACTATTGTCGTCAACTCTAGACCTTACAAAGAACACCGTTCATCACTTTGTTGCATCTTGCAACTTTTCTACTCATAAAGAATTGAATAAATTAAATGAAGATGTCATGGACATGAAATTCTTGAGATCACATGAGTATACAAGAAAATCATAAATAGTCTTGTTAACGGAGAAATCTGGTTCATATGGATGACCCAAACTTCAGTCAATGGGGAGGAGTTTTGGGATCCAATGATGTTCCTGAAGCACAGAAGACAGAGGACTAAGAGGATAAAAGAGGAAGAAGACAATCAGTTTAACGTGGTTCGGCCAAATCCGAGCGGTACCGGACCCTACGTCCACGGCGGAGATTTTATTTATATGAAGTGTTTTGTAGAGTTTCTGCTTACAAGATTGCCCCCCTTACTAACAATGTAAGCCTATTTATAAAGGAAGGAGGGGCTACATGCATTAATTACAAGCTACAGTTGTATTACATCAAATAATAAATGAGAAAAGACAAAAAAAGGGGGGACAATCCGGCTATTGTGTGGTCCCCCTAGGCTAGTGGTAGACCTGTGCCTGTCGCTTGGTACCCTGGGCAGGGGGTTTATGACTTGGAGGCGTCGCAGGTTTTGATGTGGTGAGTATTGCTATAGCGAGAAGCCGATCTCGAGTGGTGTGGCCGATTACCCGACGAATTGGTCCTTTGACTTCTTCGCTGGTTCATCCCTCATGGGGAGGTTCGTCTCATGGGATATGTCCGAGCCTCTTCGCAGTGTCGTTGTGATGCAATAAGCAAGGCAGGGCTTGGCGCTTGGAACTACTTTACTGTTGCCGTTCGCTAGAGCACAGGACTTGGTCTTCACTGTTCTCAAGGGCTCGTCTTGGCGAGGCTAATTTTTGTATACAACATAAGCCCCCCAACTCTCGGTTTGCTCTGCGGACCGGGAGTTGCATGTTTTCGAGGCTTGATTCGTATCTTCAGCCAGTGTCCTTCTTTGACCGAAGTGTTATGTCAAATGTCTTTTTGTTCTGTTTTAGGCCATACCTTTCCCTATTTGCCATTTTTTATCGTTGGCGTGGCATTATCGCTCGTTTTAGACCGTTAGATGAAGAGCAGATCAGATTTTCTCTAGATTTTTCAAAGGGCTGAGTGGGTCTATTTATAGCTTGGGGCGTTCTTTCTTTCAACCCAGAAAAACATAATGGAGGAGACTGAAGAGCCCCCTTTGCTTTGGTGTCTTAGCTTTCGATGAATCTTGGTGAGACATGGATGGCCTGTTGCAGGGTGGCAGGAGACGTGGATAGCCCGTTACACGTGGCTCCAACGCAGGATCTTCCTGGCGGGTTCCTACGAGCTTCTCACGGTGTCTTCTGGCCACCTCCTTCGACTGTTGCTTGTGGTGCTACTACCTGGCTAGCCAGTTTTTATGACTTTTGGATTTGCTCTGGGTCTGGCTCAGGAGGACGTGCCAAAGGAATAAGTAGGAGGAACTCTGGGGCTACTACTCTTCTGCGAGCTTGATGACTGGTAGCTAGCTTTTTGGCTGCTTGTTACAGGAATTGTAGGCTTCCAGTCTTTTTCCCTTGATGTACCATCACCTCGCTTATTGAGGTCTGTATGTGGGATGAGTTCTTCTCCTTTCAAAAACTGTAATGAATGCTTCACACATTATTGTATGTAAACTCATGATAATTTAATGAGAATTTCTTCTTTCAGCCAATCGGTTATGCTTCCATTTTTTCTGACTGCTCGACTTAATGCGAGAGAGATCATGAGTGAGTTGTGCTTGAGAGATCTCATTTGAGATGTGAGAGATGTGTCCACATGAGAGTTGTGAGAATTTATTTGCGTGAGAGCTGTGGGGAACTCGTCCGCATGAGAGCTATGGGTGATGATGATTTCATTTTGATAATGGCAAGGTGAAAACCATTCGCTGAGTTTTTAGTTTTCGTATTCACGAGGTAGGCTCAAGGGCCGTCTCTCCCTCGATTTTATTTTTGTTCATTTTTGTTTTCGAAGCCTCTAGGTAGACTCATGGGCCGTCTCACCCTCGGGCATTGTGAGGTAGGCTGAAGGGTCGTCTCACCCTCGATTTTGTTTTAGTTTGTTTTTGTTTTCGAAGCCTCGAGGTAGGCTCAAGGGCTGTCTCACCCTCAGTTTTGTTTTAGTTTGTTTTTGTTTTCGAACCCTCGAGGCAGGCTCAAAGGCCATCTCACCCTCGGGCGTTGCAAGGTAGGCTCAAGGGCCATCTCACCCTCGATTTTGTTTTAGTTTGTTTTTGTTTTCGAAGCCTCGAGGTAGGCTCAAGGGCCATGTCACCCTCAGGCGTTGCAAGGTAGGCTCAAGGGCTGTCTCACCCTCGATTTTGTTTTCGTAAGATGAAAGTTATTTGCTTGAGATAAGTTTGTGGAGTGACGCTGTAGCGAGGTGAAAACCATTCGCTGTAGCGAGTTTGTTTGTTGAAGTTGCGCTGTAGCGAGGTGAAAATCATTCGCTGTAGTGAGTTTGTAAAGATAAAGAGAAGACTTTTGTCTGCATAATGCTTTGGCCAATCAGCAATTTTCATTGATTCAGTGAGCAACAGTTGATACAGCCAAACACCATCGAGAAGTTATAGGATTAGAATATGGTCCTAACGGAGGGCTCAGGCTCTTGGGTGATAACTCGCTGAGCTTGCTGAATGTGCTGTCCCAATTGTCTTACCACATAATCTTATAATCAGCCCCTTTTAATGAGGTCTTCTATGGCATCTTTTAGCATCCAACACTCTGAGGTGGTATGTCCAGCCTCATTGTGATAAGCACAAAATCTACTTTGGTCTCTGGATTTAGGGGATGTCCTCAACGGTCGAGGTTTCCCAAAGTCCTCGTTATGCCTTTCCGTGGCAAAGATTCTATCCTGAGTGTCCGATAAGATGATATAGCTCTCGAAGTAGTCTTTGGGCTGCTGAGGTTTTGCTTTCTTTGTGAGATGAGGAGTGGGGCTGTCATAACTCTCGCTACCCCTCTTTTTGCTCCCGATGGGACCGCTATGGCCTGCTTTATGCTTGGGTTCCTCCGTTCCAAAGGTTTCTTCCCATCTTATTTGCTTGGTCGCCCGATCATAAAATTCGGTGAGGTCTCAAGCGGGGGACTTGTAGAGGCTTCTGTACAGCTTGCCATCTTTACGAAGTCCCGCTGAGATGGCGGTTAGAACACTTTCCTCCAAAGGATTTTCCACAGAGTTAGCCTCATGCCTGAACCGGCCCAGATAGTCTTTAAGCGACTCGTCCCACGCTGGAAAATCATGGCAAGGTGGCAAGGAGGCACGAGTTGCTTCTTCAGCGCCCGATATTGGTCGAAAAACTTCCTTTGACATTCCTCCCAGCTGTCAATGCTGCGCAGGGGGAGGAGCCTGAACCAGGCACGAGGTATTACCCCTAGCATGGCGGGGAAGACACGGCACTTTACCAGGGGGCGATAGTCTGGAGGTCCATTTGAGTATTGAACGCGTCCAAGTGATCTCTTGGGTCGTTGTTCCCGTCATACAGTGGGATGGCGGGCACTTCGAGTTTCTGCGGGAGAGGTTGCTTCTCGACTTCCACAGAAAATGGTGAGGTTTCTCCATAGCGAGGCTGATTGCTTTGATGTTGAGGGCTCTCCTCTAGCTGTTTCAGCCTTTGGAGAACTTCTTCCATCACCGGTCGTTGTCCTTCATGGAGAGGAATAGAGCTTTCTGCTCGTTGCGAGCCCCCCGGTTGCTGGCTGTCGAGGTCGTCGCGGACTTCTCTTTAAGCTTCTTCACGAAGTTGTTGGAGTTAAGCTATGACTTCTTCTTGTCTTTGAGCATTTTGTGCTTGTGCCTGAGCGAGCACCTTGACAGTCTCAGCCAATTCTTTGACTGTGATTGCAAGTGCTGATCGAAACTGGTCGGGTGTTTGTGCCTCTTGAGTTTCAGGTGCAATGGTGTGCTGAGAAGCTGGAGCTGTAGAACTCCAAGTTGTTCTTCCTCTGGCCATGATTAGGCTACAATGGAAACTTCAGAAAGCAGATGGATCCCCACAGACAGTGCCAAAATATTGACGATGAAATCTAGTTCATATGGATGACCCAAACTTCAATCAATGGGGAGGAGTTCTGGGATCCAATGCTGTTCCTGAAGCATAGAAGACAGAGGACCAAGAGGATAAAGGAGGAAGAAGACAATCAGTTTAACGTGGTTTGGTCAAATTCGGGTGGTACCGGGTCCTACGTCCTCAGCAAAGATTTTATTTATATGAAGTGTTTTGCAGAGTTTCTACTTACAAAATTGCCCCTTACTAACAATGTAAGCCTATTTATAGAGGAAGGAGGGGCTACATGCATTAATTACAAGCTACAGTTGTGTTACATCAAATAATAAATGAGAAAAGACAAAATAGGGGGGACAATCTAGCTACTGCTAAAAGTAGGCTGCTGCATGATCCCCCATAGGCTGGTGGTAGACCTGTGCTTGTCGCTTGGTACCCTGGGCAGGGGGTTTATGACTTGGAGGTGTCGCAAGTTTTGCTATGGTGAGTATTGTTGTAGCGAGAAGACGATTTCGAGTGGTGTGGCCAATTACCCGACGAATCGGTCCTATGACTTCTTCGCTGGTTCATCCCTCGTGGGGAGGTTCATCTCACAGGATGTGTCTGAGCTTCTTCGTAGCATCGTTGTGATGCGACGAGCGAGGCAGGGCTTGGCACTCGGAGCTACTTTGCTGTTGCCGTTCGCTGGAGCACGAGACTTGGTCTTCACTGTTCTCGAGGGCTCGTCCTGGTGTGGCTGATTTCTGTATACAACAAGTCTTAATGGATGAACATCGTAAGTTCAATAACAAACTCTCTGAATAGAAATTCAAAAGATTCAAAATAATAACATCACAGTTATCTTTGTGCTCTTTCTGGCTTTGAAACAATAGAAGTCATTATTCATCCAAGATGAAGATTATGATAGACAACAAGAATTAACATTAATATTTCATTTGAAATCTACTCAAAATAATCAAAATAATAGATAATAGCAACTTTGAATCTATATGATATTTCCATGGATCATTTCCCAACCAATTCATAAATGGAACTTGTTTTTCATATTCTAATAACAACTAAAATATGCAAAAGAGTAATGAATATCATCAAAATTGAATAAAATCATGAATCACTAATATTCAAAATAAAGTTATTAACTATAATGGAGTGAGACTATGATCATAGCATTTCAATTAAGGAAAATATATTAATGAACAAAAGTAAAAGTGAATCACACTCAATCAATGATAAGTGAGAACAAAATCAAGATTCAACAACAAAGAGCATTAGAGATTATGGTTTGAAAAAGTGGAGTAAATTTACTAAGATTTAAGTGGAAACATAATGTAGATTCATAGGTATGTAAACCACCAACCGCACCAATTGATGAATACTCCAATCTCTAGTGGTTGTAAGCAGTGATCAGAGTCACCTACATATGGGCTTAAGTGGTGGAGACAGCCAAAGCCCCTCTGATACTAAAGTCTGAGAGAATTCAAATGAGAGAATAAAGTATTCAATAATAATAAATTGAACTCTTACCTTACCATTTATAGATAACTGGAAAGGTAAAGGAGTCTTTTATTCAACTAAATCTCTTAGCTAATGTTAGGCTTCGATCATCCATTGGGTTGTTGGCCCCATATTTATGAAGTATGAGAATCGGTATACTATTATGCATAAATGAGATTATGCATGGATATGTGAATGAGTATGATTATGCATGAATAAATAAATGAGTATGAGAAAGAATTATGCATGAATATGTGAATGAGTATGATTATGCATGAATATATGAATGAGTATGATTATGCATGAATATATGGATGATTACAGTTATGCAAGAACAAGTAATGAATTATGCATAAAATATGGAAAAAAAATTATGCAAGGACAACTCATGCTTAAGGAAATAATATTAAGCATGATTATTAATATGATCTCCCTTGGAGATACCCATAGATCTATCCCCAATTCAGCAAATTCAACATTAAAATTGAAAAAAAAAAAAGAAAGATATTCACGTGACACTCTAGATAAGAAGAAGGAGAGTGATAAGTGATGAAATTAAATGCCATAAAGACTAATCTCTTTGAAAAGTCTTTAAGTTCTATAAGAACCCTAAGAAAGTACTTTGCTCAAAGATGAAACATTCTTCAATTTCTCAATTCATCAAATTTGAATGGTGAAGGAAACAAGCCTTCCTTAATATCTCTCACTAAATCACAATGGACTGAACTAACAAAGTAACAAGCCTAATAAAAATACTAAACAAGTCAGCCAAAATAAAAAAACCTAAGCTATTACAAAAAGTCCAAATACAAAGTCATTCCTAGGCAAAGTAAAAAATGCTAGTTTCACTTCAACCTCTATGTTGACCTTCAAAACTACATAGTTTCACTAAGTTTAAAGCTTGGAATCATTAAGTTAGACCTTAAGGATCTCTGGGCTTTGGTTTGACCTCATTTAACCCCTTGAAGCTTCAGTTATGATCCAATCATTGTGGCAAGGTTAATTAGATATAAAACATTAGGCAACTTCATAGTAAATTTCAAGACTCCAAATGGCAAAATTGGGCTCTAGCCTTAGCATGAAAGTTGTAAAGCTTTCTCTTAGCTTTCTAACCATATAAAGACTAACATTTAGAGCTTAAGTTATAGCCTAAAACCTAAAACAGTGTCAAAATCCTAGCATTAAGCAATTAATTCAATTAAGGTCCAAATCATGACCAAATCACATAACAAGGCCAATTCATTAAATTAAACTTGATTAACATCCTAAGAGACATAGTATGAGAGGAAATAAATGGAGAAATATTTTGCTCATTGAAGAGCCCTTGATGCCCCCTTGAGTGATCCCTTATGTTTCCATCAATTATGCTTCTAAATTCTAATGAAAGAATAACACTTAAGAAACAAAATGTTAAATAAATAAGATAAAACACTTCTTCCATATATGTATGTGAGCATTATATAAATTGCAATAGGGTTAAAACACTTAAGACTACTAGGATTACTAGAATGCTTTTTGTATGGGGTTTACTCACAAAGTCTATATAGCTTACCCTCATTATCATATACTTTGGTAATGATTGTCACTCACCCTATAGGAACTATTCACATATATCTATTACTTCTTATTTGTGGATCTGTGTGAGAATCAAGTCATGTGTAATATCAAAGCTAAGTATTTGTCAGGGTCGAACATACAAGTTCTAATTGATAAAGGTTTCTTTGATAGAATAAGTCAATAATTATATGATGAATTGACTACTTCATATAGAGCCTAGGATTAGCTCTACTTCAGCATAGGATGATTTAGGCTCATCATGAGTTTTGTAACGCCTTACTTATGATTGCTTGGCTCTTACCCCTGGGAAGGTTGCGATGTATGTATATTTATCATATTTTGGGCTTATGCATTTTCATCATATTTGGAGTTCGCATGATATTATGAGCTCTTACTTCACACATTCACATGCTTTAGAAAAAAACTATCTTTCATTAACATTAGAATGATAAGAATGAAACATGCTTAGTAAAGTAATAATTTAAGTAAGATCCCAGGCTAGTCAAAGGGGTTCTAGATGGATTCTTACAATTGATAATTCAACTATGAGATAGTTGATGAGAGAAAATAAATATAAATAAAGGATTTATTGATTTATTTATTTATTTTAGGAAAAATGCAAAATACCCCCTTTAACTTTGGGGTGGTTGGATTTTATCTCCTTTAACTTTGAAAACTTGGAAATCAAACCCTTAAACTATACAAAACTTGGAATTAACACTCATCACTCACTTAATTAATATTTTGTTAAATTATATAATTTTTAAAAGATTTTTTAAACAATAATCACAATATTATTGTATGTTACTTTATGTCATCGTCTTTTTAAACATAATTTCTATTCGATATGATTAATGAAAATTAAATTAGATATATAAAATTTTAATTAAATACTTGAAAATGAGCTATGAAATTATGTGCAAAAAATGACATGATAAATCCATATACAATAATATTGGGATTCTTACTTATAAGGTTTATTAAAAAAAATACATAATTTAATAAAATGGTTACTTAAGTGAGTAATAGGTGTTGATTCAAAGTTTTGTATAGTTTAAGGTTTAATTTTTAAGTTTTCAAAGTTAGAGGGGACAAAATCTAACCACCTCAAAGTTGAAAAGGGTATTTTGCATTTTTCCTTTTATTTTATTAGGATAATGCTTTAGAAAAATTCATATTCACTGAGTAGTAGTTGATTAGGATTCCTAAAAAATAAATATAAATAAAGAAGTTATTTATTTATATTATTGGAAAATATTTTAGGAAATTCCTAGTGGAGACACACTTGGGTCTTTTTGTTGATGTTACATCCTAATTTCTGAGGACATGATTGATACAAATCACTAAGTTGTAACTTGCAAACCTATGAACATTCTTGAACAAAAAAAATCCTTTTCATTTGAAAATCATGAAAACAATGTTGAAAATATAATTTTGGTGCCTTTAGTTTAAATCCATGATATGCACTATTTTAATAAAAATATTTTTATAAATCATTTTTCAAATTTTGAAAATAAAATAATGTAATCTTTTTCTATAAATCGTAAATCATAACATAATTGGACCTTTGCCTAGCTAGACAGAGACCAATCATTATGATAATCAAGGAGTTAACGTACCTGATAACAAACACATTAAGCTAATAGGTCTCCTCTAATTGAGATATTCTCTATGAATTCATTAATTTGAAAATGTTAATGAATAAATGAGTACAACCTGAGTACCATCTTTGGGTTGAAAACATTTTTGGTCTCACACACACACACACACATATATATATATCATAGAATATATCATATATTTATAATTATCATAAAAGCATTCATATGCAACTTGGAATATCTTTATCTTTCTAGTCTTACTCAACTTTTTTCTATGTGATCATGCATAGCTAGTAATATTATCTTGTCTCACAAGTCTTAAAATCATTCATTCACATCAAATCTATCTTACAATCCCCATGGTTCAGCCATGCTAGGAATATCATAGAAATAACCATTTATTTTTACTTTGAAATAGATAAGGATATGATTAAAAATAATAAATTAAATGGGTACATCTTAATACAATTAATCTAATAAGTGTGGCATGAATGCATAGAATGGACTAAGTTCTTTAATCAAAAAAATTATGAAACTTAAATGCCATGTAAAAAATTGATAACAAAATATTTGACACATTTATTTGCCCTTTCACTTAGCATTTTAAGGTCCAAAAATGATTTATCTCAACTGTGTTAGTGTGTATATATGATTTGGTGTCAATTGGATTCATTTTACAAAATTCTGCATAATTGGCCATTTTGAGCAGTTTTGTAATCTAGCTATATCTAGAGCTACACTTATCCAATTGATGTGATTCTTATTTTGAAGGAAATATAATAGATAGATCTACAACTTTCATGAAGACTACTCACACAATTGGTCGTCCAAAATTGGAGCTCAAGTCAGAATCAAAATGCTACCTAGCCCTGTCCCTGGCAGCCTGACCTCTGAGAATTCAATAAGCCATAACTTGAGCTAAAAAGGTCCAAATAAAGTGAAACAAAGCCTAAATGGAATCTAACACATAAATACACAATTCCTCTGAAGACTTCCTAAGCTAAAAAGATCAAATTAGGTATCAAAACTAAGCTTCAATTTAGGGGAAGAAATACTATGAAAATGGACTCTGCAGAATTGGACTTTCAAGGCCCCAATTGACATGGATCTCAAGCCCATTTCACCATCTCTTGATCTAACTTGCACTCAGCCAGCTAGAGACACAAAAGGCAGAAGAAAAAGTGGAGAAAGCAATCTACATTGAGCCCCCAACACATAATGGCAGAGCAGACTACATCAGTCAGCCATCATTACCTATTCACCTATGCAACTTGTTTCTCCTTTTACCCGAGAGAAACCATTTTGGCTAAAGCTTCTCTAGTTCGATTTTGGAGCAGTTTAGGAGTGGTTTTAGTGTAGTTTTCTAGTAGGAAGTAGTTTAGCATGTTTTCTTCCATTTTTCTTTGTATTTTCAGCCTGCCATGGAAGGCTGAAGCTGTAACCAATCTAAGGGGCTGCAACACTTGAAGATTAATGTTGAGGTTTTATTCTTTCATTCCACCTTCAATTGCTGGCCATTTATTTCCTATTTCCTCTCTGTTTTTCCTTGAATATCTTAGTTTAATGGCTTCATTTGATTTAGATATTATATGATTGTTGCTTAATGATCTACATTAGGAAGAGG
>JANHAO010017708.1:0-13871 GCA_026873985.1 Saraca asoca
CACTATCAGTATCACTAACATAAGAGCCATAGAAAAATGAAGGATATTTTAGTACCTCTATGTCTTCATTGTGTTTGGCCATGAGATAATGATATCCTTCCCTTTTTGAATTAGCCTTAATTCTACCAATGTAAGTAATTTCCAAAGTATCCAAGATTTCTTTTGCTATTGTACATTCATAAATTCTTTCAAACTCATTAGTAGACAACAAATTAATAACAAACCATTTACTTTGGATGCAATAAGGTGTTTCCTCCTTTCTTCATTAGTCCATGATAGTTTAGATTTAGGCTACAAAATTCCATCAATAGATATTTTAGGATATTCATATCCTAATACTAAAAGTTCTAGCATGTCTACATCTAATGCTTCTACACAAGAGTTGATTTTGTGCTTCCAAAAAGCAAAATTTTCACTATTAAAAGTAGGAAGACTGTTCAAGCATGGACAATTAGGTAAAGCAGTCAATTTAGAATCCATAATTTTGTTAAAAAAAGAGTATCAAAAGCTAAAGCTTTGATACCAAAGTGTTGGTCTCAAAAGTATATAAGAATTAAGATCTTGCCCTTATTCCTTTAGGGGAATTTTATACTCTTCATTAATCTAAATGAATGTAACAACTAAGTCAATTGTAATGTAATTGTTAACTTTGATTTTCAAGTAAATGCATAGTAGAAGACTTTCTTATATCAGATTATATGGTTAATAATTATATTGTTTATTGACTGAATTAGCAAAAAAACTAGATTGTAGATTTAGTACAGAAATAAAAAATATGCAGTAGTATAAAGGTAATAATAAAAAGATCAAGACACAAAATTTTGAAAGTAGTTCAATTTGAATTGAAACTGCAATTTAAGTCTATATCCACTAGATCAATCCTTAACTGGATGTCCTATTCTATTATTAACATAAGAATTAAATCGAGCTCTTGCAGATCAATTTTACAACAAGAACTTTTATAGAGCTATTGCAGATCTATGATACAAAAATTCTATATCTTCACCTAACTATGATCAACCTCACAGCTATGAAGATTCATAAAAATTCAATGCACCTCCTATCAATTATAATCAACCTCACAATTCTAGAAGGATGCAAATGGAAGATCAGCCTCTTCCTTTGTATCCAAATTCCTAAGTCTAAAAATCTAAAATGTAAATCAAGGTAGAGTAAAGAGATACAATATAGTAAATTGAGATGTAAATCTCAATTATCTAAGCAAAAATCTTCTTTAGATTGCTCAAGGATTGATTGAATCATTGAAATCAAGTGAGGTAATGAATATTAAGTATAAGCTTTGAGTTTCTCTGTTTTTGTCATAGTGAGTTATGAAAATAAAAATGAGGTTTGGTCTACTTATAGTTAAGATAAAAATAACTAATTTTTAGTCCTTGAATCGATTCATGGATCCATTCATAATAGTTATAACAATCTTATAACTAACTAATTGATTTATGAATTAATTTAGCTCATGTTAAAATTCATGATCAAATTGATTAATGAATCGACTCATACTGTTTTGAAAAAAGATGTTGAATTGATTAAAGAATCAATTCAAAAAAATTTCGAACCTTCGGTAAGGAAAGTTTTTTTCATGAATCGATTTGTGAATCAATTCAAGTTTATTTCACAAGTTTTTCAACATGAATCGATTCACATAGTGAAAAATAGTTTTTATAAATGTTTGACTTGTTAAAGAACATGTAAAAAGTTCTTTTGAAAACTTTTGATTTAAAACTCATTTTAAATGATATATTCTACCTTAATATAAGTTATTTTAGAAAATATGATTAAGCAATTTGAATAAGATCTCAGTTACAAAAAATCATATAAAATCAAATAAAAATTTAGAACTGATGTTGATCTTTTGAACAAGCTTGATCAACTTTGAACCTGTAAAACTAATAAACACTTAAGCATATAGTTAAATTGAGATAATAAGCAAGATTATTTTTTTAATCATCAAAACTAAGGAAAGTAAGCTAGCTAGGCTAACAGTTACAAGAAGTAGCTTTTCTAGCAATGTTTGTGGTTGGTAGTAGTAGTTTTGATGCTAGAAAGGTGTTAGTCTATCTTTAGGTCTTACAACTTTGTGGGGATGGCTGAAGTTGAAGACCTTCCTGATGTATTGAGTGTTTAACAGTGAACTTTCAACTATGATTCTTGTCAAAGCTCTAGCAAACTGAAAATAGGTGTTATCTTTCCTTTCCAACTTGTTTTTGATATATTCTGGCACTGTTTGGTATGATTTTGCATGACCTGAGTTGTCATTGGTGGATTTGGTTTATCTAAGGCAATTTTTTGATTGATTTTTTGCTTTGGTTTATTTAATTCTAATCTAGACAGCATTCTGTTTAGCTTTGGTAATGTTAGTTTGGTTCAAAGAAGCCAATTCCTTTGTCGTTCCTACTGACTTAGCACAATCTAAGGCATCTGAAGCACAATTATATGGGTTTGGTTTAGCTAGTAGTGTGAGAATCTAAACCAAATTAGTTTTGCTATTTTAGTAGAGTCTAGTTCAATTTATTGGGCCGCTAGTGTTATTGGCTATGACCCACTAAGTAGCTATACTGTGGCTAATGTCAACTAGAGGTTTTGGCCAAAAGTCTAGGACTGGTGGCAAGAGAGGCAGTAACACACTCTTTGTTCAGTTGACAACCCAAGGGAGGTTAAGGCCAACAGTGGAGGAATGGCATATGGTATTGATCCATGGTAACCTAGAGGGAGGAAATCGATATTCTAGGTGACCGGTGGCGAATGGAGGCAACTAAAGCACTAACAAAGGGTTAATCCAAATATGATTTCTTATGTTTTTATGCAAAGTTTCATTGAATCTATGCAAGCTTATTAAAGGCTCAAATGTGGTTAGCTATGTTTGGTGATAATAAGGAAGCATATATGCATTGTAAAAGTGATTTTGATAGAGATGGTATTGAGCCAAGTGAGTCAATGTTGAGTTGGGCAAGTTAATGCTTAGTGCAAGTTTGATTACCTCTAATTTGGCTATTTGGCTGATTTATTACTATTTATAGTGCTATTATGCTATCTGCACTATCTTTTGGTGAATTTTGACACTCTTTAGTGCAATTTTGGTTAGTTCACCTCTGGGTTGTGAAGCTTTGAGTGATTTAAGTATTGGCTTATGTGTTTTTTTAGTTGTTTTGGCTACAAACTTGCAGTTCTAATTGAAGTTGGCTTTAATTGTTTTCTTTAATTTAGTTTCCCTTGATTTTAGGTTGTTTAGTGAATTTTGGTGTTTCATGTGATCTATAACACTATTTGGCAAATTTGGGTGTTTCATGTGATTTGGAGCATTATTTGGCAACTTATGATTTTTAGTGTTTTGTGTGATTTGGAACATTGTTTGGAAAATTTTAGTTCCTTCATGTGATTTAGAGGATTGTTTGGCAAATTTTGGCATCTTCATATAATTTAGAGCGCTGTTCGGTATTACTTATGTTTGCACAGGTCTAATTTGGTAAGGTTATCCTTAATATTAAGTGGTTTGGACCACTAATTTGGTTGCATGACTTGCTTTAATGTCTTAGAATTGGCTACAACTTGGGAGCAACATGGTTTATGGTAGTATTAGTGGTTTTGGCATAATTCCAACTATAAGTGTTAGTGATTTTGAGGACCAACTAAGAAGTTTAGGGTGGAACTCAAGGAAAGCTAGCAGAAGACTTCTGAAAGTTGTGTCATTTGTACCTTGTGCCATAGAGAACAACTGGAAGAAGGTTAAAGGAGTAACCATGGATACTTGGTTGAAGACTTCTAGAAGTTATATCTATCGAGGCTTTGGCTTTATTTCTAGGGCTTGTAAGTGTTTGGTTCAAGGGGAGTTGTCCACATGCTATGTTTGTTACCAGTTGTTTATGCAATTGAAGTTTGTTAGTTTTCTTTTAGTTATTTTTTATTACATTTTATTTTTTTCAAAGTTTAAATTAATGTAACAAGCTTAAGCTTTGGAAGCTTCAGCTTGAAGGGGAGTGTTAGAAATTGGAGATAAACTATATGACTAATAATTATTAGGTTATTTAGTTAGACTATAATACTAAAGATAAGTCATAAGTTTAGATAAGTCAATAAGTCAGAGTTTTATTAGAACTCTACCTCTTGAATAGGCTTTATAGAGAAGTAGGATCAAGTCTTTCAATGGAACTCAGTCATTTTATTTATTCAATTATATTATTTGTGTTCTCTCTAAACTCTTTCTAGCCTCTCTCTACTTCTTCTCTTTCCTCAAACACCAATTTTCTTAACCTTCCAAAGCTATTAATTCTATTAACTACTTATAAAACCATAAATACTAACATATGTGAAGCACAAATATGTTATGACAGGAGTATAGGGATATAACAATTTTTAAAAAAGTAAGATACGAATATGGTTAGGATACATAAAAAAATATAAATTTTATGTGGGAATATTAATATTTGAGAACTAGAAA
This sequence comes from Saraca asoca, assembly GCA_026873985.1. NCBI lineage: Eukaryota > Viridiplantae > Streptophyta > Magnoliopsida > Fabales > Fabaceae > Saraca > Saraca asoca. The sequence continues at coordinate 4,454 of JANHAO010017708.1, forward strand.
TATGCATTTGTTATTATTGTGCATAAATTTTTTATAACCAATTGTCTTTGACCAATTTACAATTTCTATGTCCAAAAGACTATAATCAAACCAGCAATCATAATTTAAAGATAAATTAGGACTATTAACAAAAAAGAACTATTTATGTTCCTAACTGTTATGGTTATTACTATTTATTCTCTATCAATAGGAACTGTATTGATTTCTTCTCCTCCTCCTCTATCATCTATTAAAAGTATAGCTTCCATATCTGGTTCATCAAAAAAATAAATTTGCAACTTTAGGATAACCATCAATATCATGAAGTGTGGACCATGTATCTCTGCCAAAGTCCCAACTCTTTGTCTCCCCTTATGTATAAGCTTTACTCTTCCAAGATGAGTCAAAAATTAATATGAATATAAACTAAATCTTCAGCCCTTTTAGGATACATCTTGTTTCTCTTCACAGAATGAATAAATGACTAAGTACTCTAATTTCTTTTACAATATGATGAAGAGCAAGGCAAAACAAGAAGTTTCAATGCTAATTTTTGAAATAAAGGGGCAAAAGATCCATGTATCACTAACCAAGATTTTGGATCAAATTGCCAACTATCTTTAACTGATCCAAACTCATTTGCAAAAGAAGAGAAATCTATAAATTCTACAAAAAAAAAAAAATTCTTCCCATACTTGGGGTATGGAAAATATCTTCTTAAACACTTATCTCTCTCCCTAGAAATCTCCCTATCTTGGTGAGGAGGAACTCTATTTGGAACCTTAAGCCTTTCATTACTATAATGTTGGTCCCAAAAGTTATAATAAAATGATCTTGCCTTTAATGAAAAATACTCTTTTAGATTTAGAGATTGGATTCTTGTTTACAAAATTTAACAAAGAGACTCTATTGGATAATTAAGATTATATTGGAGTCACTGATTAGATGTGATTAAGAATTTATTAACAGAATGATCAATTAGATTAGAATAGCTATTAAAACAGAATATCGATAATATCATAATTGCAACAAAATAGCAAAAAGGTAAAATGCAAAAAGAATAATCAAAAACATAAGATTTTTAAAATGATTCAACTTTAACTTCAACTGCAATTGAAGTCTACATCCACTGGACAATCCTCAACTAGATAGTCACTTTTATTACCAAACCACAGGAATTAATTAAGCTCCTATACACTAGTTCTTACACAAGATTTTGATAGGGCTCTTGCTAACTTATAGATACAAATGACTCTACACCTTGAACTAATTGTAATCAACCTTACAACTAAAGAAGATGCAAGGGAAGATCAACCTCTTCTTTTGTATCTCTAATTTCTATTAACTTAGAAATCTCAAGATGTAAACCAAGAATAGGGTAAGAAATACAATATCACAATTGAGATAAATATCTCAATTATCTAGAGTATAATCTTCATAGATTTCATCTAAGATCCTTAATCAAATGTTATTTGAAAAGGTAGAGATGAATCCATTTGAGCCCAGGTTTTTCTCTTTGTTTTCACGCTTGAAGTTATGAGAAACTGATATGAGAACTCTTCTATTGAAATGAGGGGTGAAAGCTATTTATAGAGTGATAATTGACTTTGGAAAGTTAACCAACTTTTAAGTCATGAACCGATTCGGAGTGGTTATCAACTAATTAATTGATTTATGAATTGATTCACAAATGAAGATAATGAAAAAGTTCATGACCAAATTGATACATGAATTGATTTAGCCTATTATGTAAATAAGTCATGAATTAATTACCTAATCAATTTAAGTACATTTTATAAGGTTTTCAGTATGAATCAATTTGTGAATCAATTCACACAATAAAAAATAGTTTTTATATAAATTGCACTTATGAAAGATCATTTGAAAATATAGTTAGAAAATATTTGGTTTAAGCTCATTTCACTTGATTTATTTCTACCTCAATTTAATTATTTTGAGAAATTTAATTGGATCAAATTTGATTAGAACACACTTACAAAAGATCCTAGAAAAATCAATACAAACACTAAGACTAATGTTGGATATCTTGATCTCTTGAATGTCACTTGATCAACTTTGAATCTGCAAAATGAACAAACACTAAAAGTACATAGTTAGATTGTGACGTCAACAAAAATTATTTTTCAACGTCAAAACTAAAGAAGACATAATACCAAAGCTAACATATAGTACCTAAATAAATGATGAAAGCATATTATAAATTATTAGCTACTCTAAACATTATTAAAAAAAAAACTTAAAAAATGGAAGGTCATTTAAATTTACCTTGGATTTAATGAGTAAGCCATACAATGGAAGGGGTTGTAACTTTAGGTCCATTTACCAATGAAGATTGTCTTCACTACTTTAACAAAAGACAGCTTCATTTCCTTTTTTTTTTTACATGTTGATAGATGGATACCTTCACTTTCTTAGTCATGGTATCCTACTGTCATAATATGTTTTATGCAAAGCATGATAATTAGTGTCATAAAATCTAAGCATATCATAGATTGGTGTAACACCCCATAGGATTAACTTAACTTGAACACAGGTTTGAAAGGGTGGCTAATTGATCATGGGCTTGATCCTTGAGGGTGTCGACCAACCAATTGATCCTTAAGAAGTGGCCAACTAATTGGTATGGGTCCGGTAAGGTCAACTGACTGTGCATGATAGGTTAACCTGACACCACCTCAAGCCTATATAAGGAGACCCCTTTTAACAAAATTTAGAATTTTCATTTGCAAATAAGTATCTCCCTAAGGAACATTGCTCAACAAATTAGGATTTTGGTTTACACTCTTCAAGGATGTGAATCTAAAGTAAGGTTTTTGGCCTAAAAAGGCTAATTTCTTATCTTAAGTTCTTTTGGTTTTAGTTTTGATCTTCATTTTGTTTCTTTGGTTGTTGCAAGGTCTTTCTCCAATAACCAAAGGCCAAGATCAAAATATTAGAGGTAGGCTCTATGGAGTAAGTCCTAGAAGATCTCATTCAATCAGGTGAGTGAAAATTCTACCTTTTGGCTCCCTTCTCATATCAAGGACATTATTTTTGAAACTATCCCAAATTATTTTGATGTGCTTGGTAATGAAAAATTGGGCCAAAGAATTTAAGTAGTATATACTATTAAGGATATGAATATGACTTTTGAATAAAAGCATGGATAACATTTAGTCTAAATAAATTTAGTTAATATTGATAAAATAGAAATATTAGAAGGATTGTCATCGGAACTCTAGATTAAGTTAGCTTATAGGAAATTGCATTCTTACATGATTACTTGAACTATAGTTTGAATGATTGATTGTAAAGGGTGAAAAGGAATGGGAATGTAGAATGAATATCAAGTTGGGGGATTCCTAGGAACCTAACTTTGCATAATCGCATGAGCATAAACTTTTTTATCTTCATTTATTTTCATAAAGTATGGATTCTCTTGAAATTTATTAAAAGTTCATTTTTCATAAATTCAAGCCTAAGCTCTTCAATTAATTGTTTTTTATGATTTCACAAGGTTCTTGAAAAAGCTTTATTTACAAAAGTATTATTTGTATTTGCAAACCATTTGCTTATATTATTATTTTTTAATTAAATTATTTAACTTATTTTATTTTATAAAATTAAATTTGTATTTTTTATATTTAAATTTTCAAGAAATAAAAGTGTTTCTCAAGAAAATATTTTATAATTACACTATTCATTTCATATGCATTTAGCATGCATTAGAATGGACAAGATAGAATAAGGAATTTAAGAAGAAATAACAAACTAAAAGACAAAGGTAGTAAAAAGGAGTTAATAGGAAGTTCATAAAATTATTTAAAGACTCAGATATATATGTGTGTGAGAACTAACATGCTAAAGATGGAATATAGAAGACCTAGGTGCAATAGGATATATTAAACTCATGGAGCTATTTTTATCACATTAAGCCTATAATCATGGTGTGGTGTAGGAGAGTACAAAAGTTAAAAGAACTTTATTAATGTCCTGAAAGACATATGATCTATCCAACAAACATCACTCTTCCATTGATCCACCAAGTTTTACTATAATTTGGATATTTTTCTAACAATGTTAAATGGATGAAATAACCTCTGAAATGACAAGTCTATGATTATGCTATGATAGTAGTAATAGTATGATTATGGATAGTAACTAAATATAAGGAAAAAAGACAAAAGAGATATTGGAGACATATATGCTTATGGATTTTATATACATATTTATTAGCCTTACTAGGGAGATTGTTAGCTTTGCTAGAGAAATTGCTTTATTGTCATAATTTCTTTAGTTTTAATGTTGAAAACAATTTTGAATCTGAACATATGTTTTAGTATTTGTTATTTGTATACAAAATCAAAGTATGCATTCAAAAGAACTACATTAGATTTAGCAATTCTTTTATTGTTATTAGGATCTTTTATAAGTGAATTCTAATCCAATTTGATCTAAGCAAGTTTATTAGAATAATTATATTGAGGTAGAAATAAATCACTTGAAGTGAGCCAAAACAAACTTGAAGTGAGCTAAAATTAAATGTTTTTCAAACTAAGTCTTCAACTGATCTTTCACAAGTACAAGTTTTATAAAAACTATTTTTCACTGCGTAAATTGATTCACGAATCGATTCATATTGAAAATCCTGTGAAAATGTTTTTGAATCGATTAGGTAATCGATTCTTGACTTGTTCATATAATAGTTGATTCGATTCATGCATTGATTCCATCATAAACCTCTTCATGATGTTCATAGGTGAATTGATTCACAAATTGATTCATTAGTTAGTAATCGCTTTGAATCGATTCATGAATTAATTCACAGACTAAAAGTTAGTTATTTTTCAGATGTCGATTAACTTTATTTCAAACATATTAGTTTTCATGATTTTTACATTTCTTCAAGTGCAAAAAATAGAGAGATAATAGAGCTATTTCAAATTTATCACTACCTCACTATATTTCATCAAATCAAAGAATCTTGGATCAAATTAGAGGAGAATTCACATTAGATATTTGAAATTTTTATCTCAAATTGTGATACTGTATTTCTAACCCTATTTCTTGTTTTCATTTTAGATTTCTAGGTGATAGGAACCTGGTTTTCATGTTAGATTTTCTAGGTTAATAAAAATCTGAGATATAAAGAAAGAGGTTAATCTTCCCTTTGCATCTTCTTTAGTTGTGAGGTTGATCATAACTAGTTGAAGTTGTAAAGAATTCATAGAGTATCTTCTAGATTATGAGGTTAATCATAGTTTGCAGGAGATAAAAGAATTTTTATATCTATAGGTTAACAAAAGCCTGGTAAAATCTTGTGTATAAACTAGTTTACAAGAGTCGAGATGAATCTTATGTTCTTAGTAATAAAAAGTGACTATCTAGTTGAGGATTGTGCAGTGGACATACACTTCAATTGTAGTTTTTAATGGAAGTGGAACCACTTTAAAAATCCTTGTGTTCTTTATTGTTCTTTATAATTTTGTAATTTATATTTGTACACTCTCTTATATATTTTGGTTTGACTATTTAATTAATTTATTGTTTCTACTACATTGCCATTCTAATTAACTAATAATTGTTTCTAATATTCTAAATCACATCTAATCAATGACTCCAATTCAATCTTGAGAACTTAATATATTCACTTTGATAATTCTTGTTTGAAGACTTTTACTTTTGTAAACAAATTAGAATCCAATCTAAATCAAAAGAGTATTTTTGTAAAAATGGATAGAACGTTAATTTTTAGGACTAACAGTTGGTATCAGAACTTTGGCTCTTGATACTCTTTTATTTTCAAAAAGATCATGGATTTTAGTTTCATACTTTTACCTGAATGTCCATCTTTGCATAAATCCCTTGGTGTAAATGAACATCACTATACCTATTGGAAGTAGAAAATCAGATTTTGTTGAAGTCACTAATATAGATATGTGGGAAATTGTTGATGATAGATATGATTGACCATAAATTTTAATTAATGGGATTGTACAACAAGATGGGTATAAAACAAAATGATCATGGGAAATTGACTAGGTAATGGTCACAAATTCCTTAATCCACTAGGTGGGTTGTCTAATGAAGCTAAAGCAAGAATAATTAAGGCAATAGAAAAAATATACACACATATGATTGACCAAATGAACAAACATCAAACCTAAACTGAGTCAGTGGATGACTGCCAGGCTTATTTGGAACTTGAACACTGGAATCATGTTAATCGGGTTAATGATTGTTTCAATTCTATTGAAACTCAATTACATGAAATTTCACAATGAATGCAAGAGCATGATGAGGAGGCTGAACTTTAAAGAATGGATGATCAAGACCCTTCATCTACTTAGTATGTTGTGTATTGAATTTTTCTTATATCCCTTAGTCCCATTTTCCCTTATTTCATTGTTATATTGATGTTCTGGATTGTATCTTGGTATTTTGATTTTGATTACGTAGTTTGATATTTTAAGATATTGTATTTGATGTTGTGTATTGATGAATTCTAGATATTGTATCTTGATATTATATTTGATTCAATTTTCTGAATATTTTGATTTTTGATATCATATTATGATTTTTGACTAAATTCTATATTACTTTGTACTATATTCTAGTATCATGATTATTCACTCTATTATGCTCTTTTTGGTACATTAATTTTTAAGGATGTATTATTTCTTTTTGATGTGCCAAAAGGAGGAGAAAAAAGGATTTTAGATAAGAGAGAATAAAGGATTTTAGATAAAGGAAGAATAAAGAGATTTTAGATAAGATCTTAAAGGGAATAATAACATATTTTTAAATGAGATATTATCTTCAGTTCAAAAGGGGGAAATGGAAAGATATTAGTAGATAAAAAAGGATAAGTATGGTATATGAATAAGAGTCAATTTAAAAGGGGAGTAAAGTGTAAAAAATTGAAAGTAAAGTGAGTAAAGAAAAGTGAGTAAAGATAATTAACAGATTTTATCAAAATGAGATATTAAATTTTAAAAAACTATGTAGTTTTTCAAAAACTTTAATTCTTATCTAAAATTATTTGTCACCATCAAAAAGAGGGAGATTGTTAGCCTTACTAGGGTGATTGTTAGCTTTGCTAAGGAAATTGCTTTGCTATCATAATTTCTTTAGTTTTGATGTTGAAAACAATTTTGAATCTGACCATATGTTTTAGTGTTTGTTATTTGTATGTAGGATCAAAGTATGCGATTCAGAGGATCTACATTAGATTTAGCAATTCTTTTATTTTTATTAGGATCTTTTGTAAGTGAATTCTAATCCAATTTGATCTAAGCAAGGTTCTTAAAATAGTTATATTGAGGTAGAAATAAATCACTTAAAGTGAGCTAAAATTAAATGTTTTTCAAACTAAGTTTTCAGATTATCTTTCACAAGTGTAAGTTTTATAAAAATTATTTTTCACTATGTGAATCAATTCATACTGAAAATCTTGTGAATATATATTTGAATCGATTCAAAAATCAATTCATGAAGAAATGTTTTGAAAAATATTTCTTATTGAAGGTTAGCAAATTTCCTGAATTGACTAGGTAATTGATTCAAGACCTATTCATATGATAGTTGATTCAATTCATGTATCGATTCTATCATGAACCTCTTTATGATATTCATAGACGAATCAATTTACAAATCGATTCATTAGTTGGTAACCGCTCTAAATCGATACATGAATCGATTCATAGACTAAAAGTGAGTTATTTTTCAAATGTCGATTATCACACTATAAATACCCCTAACCTCATTTCAAACTTATCAGTTTTCATAACTCTTACATTTCTTCAAGTGCAAAAGATAGAGAGATAATAAAGCTATACTGGATTTATCACTACTTCATTATATTTCATCAAATCAAAGAATCTCGAATCAAATTAGAGGAAAATTCACATTAGATATTTGAGATTTTCATTCAAATTATGGTATTGTCTTTCTAACTCTATTTCTTGTTTTCATTTCAGATTTCTAGGTTAATAGGAATCTAGTTTTCATTTTAGATTTCTAAGTTAATAGAAATCTGAGATACAAAGGAAGAGGTTGATCTTCCCTTTGTATCTTCTTTAGTTGTGAGGTTGATCATAACTAGTTAAAGTTATAAACAATTCTTGAAGTATCTTCTAGATTATGAGGTTAATCATAGTTTGTAGGAGATAAAAGAATTTTTGTATATATAGGTTAGTAAGAGCCTGGTAAAATCTGTGTATAAGCTAGTTTGTAAGAACCCAGATAAATCTTATGTTCTTAGTAATAAAAAGTGACTATACAGTTGAAGATTGTCTAATGGACGTACACTTCAATTGTAGTTTTCAATTGAAGTGAAACCACTTTAAAAATCCTTATGTTCTTTATTGTTCTTTACATTTCTACAATTCATATTTCTACACTCTCTTATATTTTCTAATTTAACTATTTAATTGATTTAACTATTTATGCTGCATTACTATTCTAATTAACTATTAATTGTTTCTGATATTCTATATCACATCTAATTAGTGACTTGAATTCAATCTTGATTACTCAATATATTCACTTTAATAATTCTTGTTTAGAGACTTTTACTTTTGTAAACAAATTACAATCCAATCTAAATCAAAAGAGTATTTTTGTAAAAAGGGAAAGATTGTTAATTTTTAGGACCAATAGTATTTACATTCCTATTTATTACAGGGATTATATTTATAGGTATGACCAAAAATGTATTTAACTTAAGGATGATTAGTTATTCCTGTTTATTGAGTACTCAGGTTGTACTCATACTATTCATTAACATTTTTTAGATTAATAAATTGATGGAAGTTATCTCGATTAGGAGATGCTTCATAGCTTGCATATGATTAATATTAAATATGTGGACTCCTTGATTTATTTATATTAGTTAGTGTCTATCTAGTTAGATAAGAGATCCTAAATTATGGATTATGATTTTTCATAAAAGTATCAAAGGAATTAGAAATTATTTATTTTAGAATGATTTTTTATTAAAACCCTTTAGATGAAAAGGCCAAAAGTCATATTTTCATGATTTTTAAATTAAACAAGGATTTTCATAAAGGAAATGTTTATGGGTTCATAGGTTATCACTTGCGGATTCGTGCCATTCATATCCTTGAATTTTGATGTGACAATTGACTTCATGAATGCAAAAATATATTCAATTTTATCCCACCATAAATCATTTAGAATGAACTTTTCATAACTTGTGCCTTCCCTACATCATCTTCTTTATAATATTTCCATTGGTTAGTAACAATCATGGTTTATATAGCACACTTTATTTGTTTGAACCTTTTTAGCATCACTATCACTAATGCAAAATGTGTATATGCTACATTGTTGGTGAGTTTTAAAATTGAATTCGTCTCTCAAATTACGCAAGTGCACGCAGTCAATTGTGTAATATAGAGTGAGCGAGTATCGTCTC
>JANHAO010017709.1:0-13874 GCA_026873985.1 Saraca asoca
AATAAGTACAAGAGTTTAAAAGATCGTCCTGATAGTAGGAGATTGCTCTTGTTCGGCATCCCGTTGGGATGATCCATGCTGTTGCTTGGAGGGTCACATAATGTAATCATGCAAATGACCTCTTTTGATGAGATCCTCGATAACGTCTCTTAGTGCCCAACACTCTGAAGTGACGTGCCCGAATTCATCATGATATGCACAGAATTTTCCCCAATTGATTTTGGACTTGTCGGGAGTCTTCAAGGGTGGAGGCTTTTCAAAGTCTTCCTTGTCCCTTTCCATTGTAAAGATCCTGTCTTAAGTGTCTGACAAGATGCTATAAGTGCTGTGGCAAGCTTGGGGTAAGGGTCGTTCATCCTTGCTCTTCTTGGCGAGCTGGCACTCAAGGTTGTCATTTCCGTTCCCATAGTTATTCTTTTTCCTGTTCAGAGCTGCGCCACTTGTCTCGGTTCTTTATGAATCGAAAGTCTCATCCCACCTGACTTGCTTTGCAACCCACTCATAGAACTCACCCAGGTTGCCAACTGGGGACTTGTACAAGCTCTTGAACAACTTTCCATCCCTGCGGAGTACCGTTGAGATGTCAGCCAAAATAGCCTTACCCAAGGGTTTTTCAACATTATTGACTTCACGCTTGAAGCGAGCAATGTAATCTTTCAGCGCTTCCTGCTTGGCTTGGAAGATTATAGCGAGGTGGCATGGGGCGCGAGTTACTTCCGCAGTGCTTAGTATTAATTAATATACCTTTCTTGATAATCTTCCCAACTACTTATGCTGTGAGCTAGAGGTTCATGAACCACATTTGAGGAACTTCACCTAAGGTAGCAGGGAAGACACGATATCTGATCAAGGGGTTACAGGCTTGTAGATCCATCTGGATGTTGAACAAGTCCAGATGGTTATGCAGGTCACTGTCTCCATCATGAAATGGCTGGAACTTTAAGCTTGCACGAAAGGGGTTCCTCCATTATCTCTCTAGAGAAAGGGGTTTGCTCCCCAAAGCGACCTTGGTCATTTTAACTCTAAGGATGCTCCTCTAGATGCTTGACCCTCTGAAGGAGGTATTCCACCAAAACATCCAAGCCCCCTAGTCTTTGGCTAAAGGCTTGGTGGTTTGGTTCACTATTCTGGCCATGTGGATGGCGATGGGAAGTCTACTCCTGGTTGGCCTCACTAGAATGTTCAACCTCAGGTTCGGTGGCTTCAATCCGCCCTTACACATTCTGGGCTCGTGCTTGCACCAACATCGTGACTGTTTTAGTCAGCTCTCCCATCATGTATTTAAGTTTCTCTTAGCATTGAAGCCAGGTCTGTGGTCCGTCAGCACCATTGGAGGTGGGGACTGATTGTGCTAAATTGGTTGGAGGAATACTAGTAGCTACTCTAATGACAGGAGCAGTTGACGAGTCCGTTGTCAAAACATGGCCATCCGGAGGATGGGGTTGCGCATTCAAGGCTCTGGTGACTCTTCCCTCAGCCACTGCAACAAAAATGAATCAGAATAGGCGAGATCCCCATAGAAGGCACCAAAATGTTGATGTCAGATTTTGGTAATGATCCAAACTCCAGCCAATAGGGAGATTCTTCAAGATCTCTGATCTATAACCGGTTCAGATATAGTAGGACATGACAATAATCAAAGGAGGAGAAGGGAAGAGCAGAGAACAAGGCACAAGGTTTAACGTGGTTCGGCTAAATTTAGATATTACCGGACCCAACGTCCACAGTAGCGTGTTATTGATATAGTGTTTCTACAATATTACAATGTTCTGTCTCTATTTTGGTAGAGTTTCGGTATGAAGTATGAGTTGTCTTACAGAGGGGCTCCTTCCTTATATTTATAGAGAAAAGGAGGTTACAATGGTAATTACATATGCAGTAAATTTATTATATCAGCATTTAATGTACAAGATAGAATATACAGACTAAATCTTCTACTTTCGGCTGCTGCAAGCCATCTTCTGTAGGCGGGACCCCATTTGTCCGTTGGGGCAAGACATGACTTAGTCTTCTGTCGAGCCCTCAGGTCACAGGTTATGCTTCCTTAGCTAGGTTGCTTGTCCGTTTGTGAGTAATGGAGCTGAGGTCGAGCTCGCTTAGCAGCCCACGAGCTCGAGTTGCAAAGATCACTTCGCAAAGTGACCTGCGGTCGTAGCGACCTGATCATTTCCTCGGGCTGGCTCCTTCGCCATTTTCGAGCTACTTGAGGGTCCGTCTAGGACCGAATTTCACATACAACAATACCATACTAAAAATTTTATATTCGAAATTTTTTCATATTAATTTATAAGGACAAAAAAAATTACGTGATAGATAATGATGTGTCCGTAAAAATGGTTCTTGCAGGTATTAATATAAAGAGAAGATTTATATGTTTAAGATTTATTGATTTTGTCAGAAGGCATTTTTATAAAAAAAAATTATTTATTTGTATATAAATAAAGAAAGAATTTTTATGTTATTTGTATATTTTATAATTAGAAAACTAATGCATGGTACTATGGTATGGAAAATAATTTTCTCCTCAAAATAATAGATGTTATTTTCTATCATAGTTTCCTTACATGCAATATTAAACAAATATAATATTTTCTATTATCTTAATATTTTATAGACAAAAATACTTTGACCTCCTTTGAGTTTTAATAAAATTATCCAAACATTTCCTCTAATTTCAAAACTTACTCAAACTTGCCTTGAAATATAAAAAGTGCTATGCTTAAGTTCAAATTTAACTTTTTTAATAAAAAATGATAAGAAAAAAATAATTATACAGTTCATATTTAACAATATAAGATATTTTAAATATTTTGTAATCAAAAGCATGTTTGAATTAAGTTCAAATGACTAAAATATTATTAATCTAAAAGTTAAATTTTAATATAAATGTAATACTTTTTAACTATTTGAGTTTAATCAAAGCATACATTTAATTATAAAATACTTTAAATATCTTATATTGTTTAATTTAAATTTAGAATTATCTTTTCTTATCATTTCGTTAATAAAAAAATTCAAATTTAAGTTTAAGTGTAACATTTTTTGTATGTTTTAAGATATGTCTAAATAAATTTTTAAATTATAAAAAAATTATGTAATTTCATTAAAACTCAAGAAAGATCAAAATATTTTTTTTATTTTATTACTATAAATATAAATAAATAAAATTATTTTCCATCAAAATAAATTGAAGCAGCTGACCAAATTTTTAAAGCATTAATATAGAATATGCTTAGAAGATAATTCAAATTGGATATTCTCTAGCAGCCAATGAGATATATTTGTTTTTAATGTGGACAAAACTTTGGGCCTTTCAATAATAATGTCATGAGCTCTAACTTTATCATAATGAACTGTATTAGGTTCTACTACTACTATTTCACGTGATTCCATTCAAATTTGAATAGGATATCTTGAATTTAAAAGTTTTGAATTAGATAGACTTAAAGTAATATTAAGTGATATGAGAATTCCATTTTTCACCTCACAAGATAAGTAATAAATTTTAACCAGTGCATCGGATTTAATTAGAAATAATAAATAGTCAAGAACATTTAATTTAAATTGAAGGATTTAATTTGTGATTAATGAAGGGATAAAAAAATTTTAAAATTATTAGTGCTTTGATAAAATTGTAGTGATGAGTTCGACCTTTAAACAATAACTATGACTAAGCCCAATATTCTGGTAAAAAAAATTAGTAGTTTCTCGTCCCTCTTTTTCTTAGAAAAAAAAATTCAAAGATTAAATGCATAATTTAAAATGAAAATAAAAAATCATTGTAATTTAATCATTGAATAAGTAATAATCAATGTTTTAAAAACCGGACCAGACTGTAAATCAAAAAAATCATTAAATCATAATTTGATTGGTTAAATCGGTTAAATCTGTCATCAAATTAGATGATGTCATAAATATATATTTATATAAATTTATTAAAAAATTAAATAATAAGCCATCTATACTATAAATATAAACTGATATTTATATAAAAATAAAAAGTAGAAAAAATTAAGTAAATTAATGAATTTTTAGACAATTAAGTATTAAATTTCTTTTTTTTATTAGTTTTTTATCATATAAGTTTATTAGACCAATCCAATCCAAAAAAAATGTTTAAAAATTAAAAGAAAATTAATTAATTTTTGAAAATCAAACTGATTTTCCAATTTTTGTGAATTCTTATTAATTTGACTGTTAAAATAATTTTTTAGATTAATTCAAATCAAAAAAATATAACTATTAACAATCAAATCCATAGTCCGATCCAATCAATTTTCAAAATGATGGTCATCATACGGTTCCGTTTTAATCACGCACAAAACACACCTTCATTGAAACGTGCAATGTTTATGCACTATGGATCCCAGTGTCTTGACAGAGATGTGTCCTATGGACACCCAAATTAAAGAATTAATCGTACTTATAATTTTCTTAAAATTCTTTGTGATTAATTTTTTATTATTAATTAATATAAAATTCAACTAATAAAATTTTATATATTTACTAAATTTATATATATTGTAATTTTGTTAGCAATATTTTTCTCACTAAGATTCATTTATTAACCTTTATTTATCATGTAAAAAAATCATTTTTATTATTTTTTTAGACATAGAAAAAAGAATTTATACACTAATGAGGTCTTAAAAGCTTGAGATTTGTTTTCATCATTAACAGAGAGTGACAAAAAAATTCAATTCTAATTAGATTTTCAATTAATTATTATTACGTGAATTTAATATAAATAGTTATCAATTATTTTAAATTTTAATTAATAATCATATAAAATAAAATTATGAGAATTAGATTATAAATTTAATGAAAATATATCAACTAAAACTTCAATTAACCACGAATTAAATATGTACGCAGCTTCTTTTTTTTTCCCCTTCTGCTAGTTTTTTATATGTACTACAACCTAAACCAACCCCCACTCCAAGACTGAGTAGATAGTGTTATTACCCAAACCTTAATGTGGGAAAACCCATGATTATAATCGAACTGTAGCACCCATATTGGTTGAAGCCTAATCGCAGAATTTAAGATTATGTAGGTAATGAATTGTAGAAGGTGTCGCTGGCATAATAGTACCTCTTTTGGTGCATATCATATCAAAATCAAAACTCTCGAAGTGACAAGAGACAATAATAGAGAGTGGAGGAGAAAGGGGCCTGAGTATGTGTTGCTCGTTGTAGATTCGCAAAACGTCTCATCCGACATAAGGCTCGGTTGTTCACTTCATCATCATTGGCCTATTGAAAAATACTTGAATTATTCGAATTTGAACAAAAGCCACCTCTAAATGCATCCACAGATGACAAAATCAACCCAAAAAAAAAAAGTTTCAAAGAGGATAGGAATGGGGAAGTTGAAAGAAACGTTTCGAAACCTGTAAGTCATGAGAGAAAACAAAAGTCCCCCAAAGTGTCCTATCAAGAGAGTGTCATTTTATCAGCAAAATGATTCTCTTTGCATCGTCTTTGAAATTGAAAGTATTCGCAATATTATCTAAATAGCACTTTGCACTTCTGGAACCAAACAAAAGGCAAAAACGTTTATGTGACCCTTTACGTAAGGATGCTAAAGCCTAATTATATATTTGAAACTTGGCTTAGGCTTTCCCATTTATCTAATCATTGTCCTTTATCATTCCTAATTAATTGCATCGACAATCAAATCATAATCACCCTTAGAAGTTTGATTACAGTTAAAAGGGTCTCGTTAAGTATTATTTGGCTCTTAATTATTCTTTTCTCAATGAGTAATACTTCTTTTGTTTGTATATTTGCACATCTAATTTGTGTCTTTCAATATTAAATATAGTTATCTTAATTAACTCTCAGAAAAATATTATCGAAAATGATATTGTTGTTTGTCAAATTATCTTTTCAATTACAAACATTTGTGTTTTATAAGTATGTGATAAAAAAAAAGGGTGCTGTTCCAACTAATTAGTTCCTATTGCAAAATAGTTTATATGAAAAAAAAAGTCTTGATGAAAGATTTAAATTTCTTTAACTTTTTATTTATCAATTTTTTTAATTTTAAAAAGATAAAGACACAATATTCTATTTTAAAATCTATCGATTTTTAATTAAAACTTATCATTTTAATTCAAAAAATATATATATTTATCTCTTTCAAATTCACATACTCAATTTCTTCCGAAAACTCAGGGGATGCATATTCCCTGACCACACAAGCAATTGCAAATACCGCATATATGGCCAGAGAAGTTAGCTCATTTTGACTTTTAAATGAAGTGTATATGGATATATATTTGTGTTTTCATATCTTTCTCTAGGATCTTAAAATAGTTACACAATTATTCCCTTGGCTTGTAGCCATATGTTAATAGTGTTTAGGAAACGAGAGAGGAGAAAGAAAATGAAAAGTTACTTGTTAGGTTATGTTTCCGTACATCTCACAAAAAATCATATATATTTTTATAAAATTTTGTATTTTTATAAAAATGTAAAAAAATAATAATTATTTTTGTTGTAATCTTAAAAGATGGAATTATAATTTTTTTATATATATTTATTGTATGTAAAATTTATATTATAATTTTTACATTAAATTTTTATAAAAATTAATAAAATTTCTTGAAGACGTACTGTTGTAATACTCTGCTTTCAAGTAAACTTTTCATATTTTTAGATCATGTTTCAATACATACTCAAGAAAGTATGTATCAAAGTATTCTGGTAATTTTTATAAAAAAATTCATGCTTTTGTAATTTTTTCATTGAAAGTTGTAACTTTCATTTTATATAAAAATAAGAAAATTTTAAGAAATTTGTTATACAACTTTAAATGATAGAGTTGTAATTTTGTTTTTGTCTTGTTATATATAGAATCTATATACACTTACAAATTTTTTGAAAAAACATACGATTTCATGTAAAAAGTTAACACTTTCATAACTGCTCATGTGTTAAACTTTCATAAAAATTCAGAAATTCTTAAAGTTGGTATCAAAGTATTACCCCTTTATTTTTTATCATATATCTCCTCTAGTGTTATCTTTTTGTTCCTCGTAATAGTGTCGAAGAGGAAGGAAAACATAAATGAAAATATAATTATACTAATTAAAAGAAAGGTATATTTTATTCCCAAACATATTAGTCACATTTTATAATATTTTTTCTTATAAATTGGATTTTGCAAATAAAATTGACTGCTGATGCGTGGAGTTTTGTTTTGTTTGCAAGATAGAAAATGAACTTTTGTAATAGTTTCACGTGCGAAAAAAAATCCACCATGGCCTCGTCTTGCAAACCCTGGAAAGCAAAGATAAAAGAGAGAGTGAAAATAATATTAACTTTGATATAAAATATTTTAAATTAATCATAAATTTATGTTAATACATCTTTTGATATTGATTGGTCTAGTTTGAAAGAGTGAAAACATTTTGAAAAAATATTGATCTGACATTTTCTCTTTTTAATGTCAAGTAATGAGATAATGGAGAAGGCGGTAACCTCCAACACCAACGCTAAAGTGACAGTCGTTTGCCGACCATCATCCCAACAGACAACGACTAATAATTCATCCTAGTTTGGTTCTGCGGTAGAGACGGATCAACCATTGGTGATTAACTTTCCATGCAGTTTTTGATGGGATTGACAATAACTCGGTAAATAGGCAAGTTCATCGGTAATTCTTTTAGGATTAATATAGTAAGTGAAATTCATGTGAGGTTGGTCTTTCTTTTGCAATTGAATTTGTATTAAGCTTAGGAACATTCTTTTAATCAAGTTGCTGGCTCAGTTTTAGAGTTGCCCAGTTTGGTTGGTTATTCTGTTTGCTTGGCATTAGTTAATTTGGTGCGGTGAAATCTTTGAGCTTAGAAGAGTTTATCTGTTGCTTGAATTCAATGTCTAATTCACAAAAATTTTAAATCTTTGCAGTCTATTCATATGATGGCTGACGAAAGGAATAACTTGGGGTTAAAAAAGGGATTCTACACTAAAAAAAGTGCATTCTACACCAGTGGATGAAGACCACTTTAACAAAAAAACAAGTCAACAAAAAGTATTGTCTTTCTCTTGGATTGAATGATGATTGTGAAGAACTGCTATTTGGGATAATGACTAGTATTTTTCCACCACTGATTTGGAAAAGGCTCAACGGTTGCAAAAGGAAAAGCGTATAAAGCAATCTTGCCATTTTGAATTAAAGAAGGGTACTTGTGTGGATACAAAAGAGGTTTGGTCTCACTTTGCTTTTCAATCGGAGAAATTGGAGGAATTTTGCTTTGAAGCTCTTGATCACTTCCATCCAAGGATTTTCAACATTTTTCTTTGGAAGATTTATTCCCACCTATATTGACTTTAGTTTTCAAGGACAAATGTCGCCTAAGGGTTGCTTCAGAATCAGAGATCCACAAAGATACTGTTACTATTGAAAAAGTTTGTCATTTGAAAGTTATGAAACAAATTTTGGATTCAACAATTGCTTCTTTGCAGAACAATTTTGTTGTGTTGAACCACAAGCTCAAACAATTACAAAATAAAAATTCAAAATTAGAGAACCAGATGAAGGAGTTACATCAAAAAGAACAAGTGCATGTTAATGAAGACCAGTGTAGTTTTTTCAGCAATAATTTGAGGAAATTGATTCATGTCCAAGGATTTGGAGCTTTCATCCCTTCTGATGTTGGACATCCTCTCTTAGTTTCAAAAGAAAAAAAAAATTGTGAAAGTTTGTTCAAGCTTTGATCAGTTGGGACATATTTCAATAGGTTGTACCAAACCCCAGAGTGGTGGTGGTTTTTCTTTAAATTCTAATTGCCTATTTTATTTCTAAAATCTTTTAAGACCCCTTTTCCGTGGTAAGTTGGGACATCATTTTCATGGCAGTCCAGTTCCACTGCCTATCACACTGCAACCAATTATTGCTTGGTTACAATCAACCGTCTAGCAAATGGATTTTCAACATCAGCATCCATCTGATGAAGAATCACAAGCCAATATTTCATCAGCATTTGTTGCACAAGGACGCTCGTCACCATCAGTACCTGTAAAGGATAACCATATAGATTACAATTATCTCAAAATTTCACGAGGTTCTTGGACCTCGAAAAACAGAGTATAAACTTTCATGCAAAAGAGCAATATTCCATTAACAACTTTCAACGAATCAGGTTTTGAAATTGTGTGTCATTCTCTTATTTGATCACCAGCAAGAAGTATACAACATGTCTTCACTTTAACTAAAGGAAGTAACCATATTAGAGCACTCATGGATCATGGTCAACGTCCAAGATCTGCAAGTTTATTTTGCAGTTAATTTTAGCTGTAGTTTTATAATTTTATTAGTATGTTGTAGGTAGTTTGTAGGTTTGCTACAAGTAATTTGCTAGCGTTCTAATTTAGGGTATGTTGGTATGTATCTTTTTTCCTTAATGTCACTGTTTTCCTGAATCACGGGAAAAAAAAATAATGAGATAATGTTTCAAATTTCTTTTGACATTTTAAGTTTATTGGAATGATTAACATGATATCAGAGCATTTTCAACCAAATGGCCAAAAGGCCTGATAAACTCTTGTTATTGCCTATCTAAAAAATGTTCTAATTCATCCAATAATTTTCAATATTGTATTTATTTCTTAGTGGAAAGGACTTAACTAAAAGCAACAGGGATGGTAATGGGGTAGGATGGAGACAAATCAAATATATCAGAACTTTGCGGGCTTAATATTGTCCCATCCCCAAAATTTGTATCTGGATGAAAACTTGCCCTCTGTCTTACCTTGTGAGGCACAAATTCATAACATATTAGTGCCCCATTAAGGCAAAATCTAAGAGGCAAGTCTTGAACCTGAAATTTTGTTATCACTATGAAGGAGTGTATTAAGTAAAAAAAAAACAAAATCAGGCTTAATACTTCTCCTAAAAACTTAAACTTTCAATGAAAAATTAGCATTGAACAATTAACAAGAAAAAGTGATCAACAAAAAAAAATTTATTGTCAAAAACAAAAGTTTTTTTTTGAATAAATTACACTTACATCCCTTGAGATTTAACCGAATTAAACTCATACCCTTCTATTTTTAGAAGTATATATTCATCTTCCTTATTTATCTAGAGTAGAAGAGGTGAGTATATATTTAAAATAGACAAAAAGGGACATTAGTATATATTTTAGAAAATAACATGATGTAAATGCAATTAGATTAAACCATAGGGGAGGTAAGCGTACCCTTTTTTATCTACTTTTGCTTTCCTTTTTGCCCCATTTATGTCCAATGCTTAACACCAAAAATTACTTTTACACCTTAAGTTCTATTTTTTTTTTTTTTTATATCTATGGTTGTTGACTTTGATGGTAAAATTATTTATTTCTCATTATTTTTTAGTTCAAACTTGTTGGAAGGTTGTTTTAACCTAAGACAATAATAATAGGCAAAAATATATTTTTTGTCCTCTAACTTTCACTCAAGTTTCAATCTTATTTTCTAAATTTTATTGGAATTACCCTCTAACTTTCAAAAGATGAGCAATGTTATTCAACCGCCCAACTCTGTTTGTTTGTTTTTTTTTAATAGAGATACTTACATGGCATCCAACTTAGCATCTTATGTGGTTATAATATTTTGAATGTCTAATTACATGAATTTTTTTATTTTCCTCTCTCTCTCTCTCTCTCTCCCTCTCATTTTCCTGAAGTCTCTTAGTTTCTCTTTTACCCTCACACGACAAAAAAACTCTTAAAATAGCGGTGGCTACGCAATATATATAGCAATGGTTAGAACTATCACGGAGTAAAATAGCGGTGGTTAAGGGAATCACTAGAAAATACATAGCCGGGTTAACCTTAGCAACAGTTAAAAGGAACCGTTGGAAATTGTATTTTTAAAAATTTGCATATTAATTTAGCAGTGGTTAACTAAACCACCGTAATGTTTTTTTTTTTAAATTCCAATTAATTGCTGTTATTTTTTTAGTTCAGTTTTATTTTAGCAACGATTAAGCGGTTGTTTAACTGTCTCTAAATTTTTGTAATATTTTTTTAAAAACTTTCAAGCCATTCAATCCTTATATTTCATTAGTTAATGACACTAATTATCCCTGTAAAATATAAAAGTAAATTCATAGTGCAAGGAAAATAACATTCATTCAAATATAATGAAAATGGCATTCATTCGAGAAAATATAACATCAATTGACTTTACGTTACATTTAAGCCAAAAACTATTTAAAACCAAAAATACAATAAAAGCTAAGGAGATTGGCTATGATTGATGGCATTTCTATCTTAATTGCTCCCTCCTAAAGATATCCTTGCATGCACAGGTGAAAATTGATCTAGCAAATTAACATCAACCCCATCCTTAAAAGAAAAAAAGATAAAGAATATCTCAGACTGAAAAATTACTTACGAATTCAGACATGCAAAAATAGCAATTTACTTGTGCCATAGTTTAGCAAAATTCTAGTTTGAATACAACAATTTAGTTACCCATAAACTAGCACAATTATACCTATAACACAATAGAGATAGAGAGGAGGGATTGAAAAAAGGAAGAGGAAAATGGCAAAAACAGGAGGATGTGAAAAGAAGACAAGTCAATTTTAAAACAGTTACCAAATATATACAACTACATTGTCAAAAATTCAATTCCTTCCCTACAAAAACAAAAGAAGGAGGAAATTGGAAAGACAACAAAAGCATATGACAACTCCACAATGCCAACAAATTCTAATATAATATTATATCTATCTCAAATGTTGTGACCTATATATTTTGAGGCACTAAGCTAGAAATGTTTTTTATTGGAAAAAATATAAGGACAAGATTTGTATTACTAACATGGTTACAGAGGGAAACAAATGTTTGATTATATAGGTGTGAAACTGAAGCCATATTGGATTTTTCAGGATAGAGGAGGATTCAGATAGGGGATTAAAAAGAAAGAAGAGAGAAGAGGAGTGGAGGAAGTGGAACAGTCCAAACTCTGAAGTCTGAACTTAAAACATGATGCATCAAGCACAACTAGCTAAGTAGCTCAAGAAAAGGAAATAAATAAAAATACAAAGCCTGAAAAGTTGCAAAAGCAAGTACTCTTAACTCAGTGGAGTCCTTGAAGTAAGTCTGAAATCATCATCACTGAAGATACAACAATTCTAGTTTGGCATATATATGTAGAAATTGGTCCAATTAGGCAGAAAAAACAAAGATACAAAGACAGCTTTATGAGGATTCAATTAAAGATGAATGTGGTGAATAGGATAGATACAAAAACTTAAAGCTCATTTCCAAACTGAAGGCAGATTACACTAGAATGCAACGCATCCATATAAAGAAATGGTTGCATATCTACATTAACAAAATTTCATATTTGGCAGCAAACAAATATTTGGCAGAAACTAAACAACTTTTACACAGCAAACACAGTTGGAATAATAGATTTGACTAAGTTTTATGCATAATACCTATCCGCTAACCAAACAAATGGGGTGGAATGTACCCGCCATGGACTTGATGTAGTCCAAAATGGCTTCCACCTGTGCCTTTGTTTTATCTAATCACTCCTTATTTTGACATAACTCTAATTTAAGCCTAATAATTTCTTGGTTCACATTATTCGAGCCTGATGAACAGCTGCCACCTCCTCTTTCAGAACTTCTCCCAAAGACACTAGTAGGACACACATCCATGCCTAGTCATCGAACATGACCTAGGTGCTCCTGCCCAAACACTTGCCTAAAAGCATTGTCTGGGGAGATTATTGCAACTGTGTTTGGTCTACTTGGCTTAAGGTTTCTTGCAATTTTTCCTAAGTAAACAATAAAATATAGATATCAATATCAACTAATTACTATTTCAAAAGTAATAAAGTTTTCAACGAATCCTCACCTCTATACTCCTTGCCTCGTCATTCACGTAGGAGCCATCATTTCTCCTATGGACAGTGTTCCATAACTCTGCCCATCCAATGAAACCTTGTTTCTTTCTCTCCTATTTCATAAGCAAATCTTAATTGTATTTACTTAAATAATATGGCTATGCTACTATTTCATCCTTTTTTCGTGCAAATGATTTTGACCCCACAATGTGAGGAATGGTTTATTTGCTTCTATTTCGTGCCTTTTGCCTACACATTTCCTGCATGAAAAAACTCAATCACTCATTCAGCCATCGATACAGGCATAATAAAATTCAATCATTTTCGCATACTAAAATTAAATAAACTACTACCCTTATATTTTTTTTTATCTTGAATGAGGATCAAACCTCTCCATTGCTTACTTAAAACACTTGTGGGCCAATTTTGTTCAATATTTTACTCTAATTTAAGGCTGGGGTCATAATATTTGTTGTACAAGGCTCCTTTGAAATCCCTCCACCGCTTTCCAATCCATTGATTGGCAAGCCATTTGGCCATTTAATCATTTTCAAATTGAAAATATAGTTATGACTAAAAAAAGCCATTAGTATCATAATGAAATATGAATTGTAAATGCCAAGACTTTAATTGAGTCTAGTATGTCCGGCTAGGCCTCGTAGTCTATGGCATATTTGGTTCTAACCAGATGACCCATTGCACCTGAAAAAATGCCTCCTTCCTCTCCTATGGGCTGACCAAGATTGTTCATCTGTACTAAGACTTTCTCTCCATCAAAACTCCAAACTTGATCGACCCGAAGCTTCTTGACCTTGACCACACCATCATTATCTATTGAAAGAAGTACAAAATATTAGTGTAATGTTAACTCAAACATATAAGAAAATGATATATTATTGTTACCTATCATGTTGCAGTGTCATTCACTTCTGGGCCTACTCTTCCTAGCACCAAAAGCTTCAGTTTGCCCATCATTTATCTCATCACCAGAATGAGCACCATGCAGCTCATCATTCA